>CAKNEV010000146.1:0-68733 GCA_930272055.1 Rhizopogon roseolus
TGCATTGTGAGACCTGACGGGCGGAGTTTACTGGGTTTCGTTGTGGTTCGGGGCGTACAGGAATGGGAATCCTTACACCATATACCAAGAGAAAATGTAACTGGGTTTACAATTTAGAATGATTAGTAATATTGCGACATGAAATGCAAACTCGGCTTACCGTACACTGCCAAATTTGATTTTGCTTCCGGTTTCGCATTCTTCTTCCGAGTAACTTTCCGACGTATCTTTTCTGATGGCTCGTGTCGTGTCCCGAAGACCGTCGGAAACGTTCCGAAAGTGCGGAATACAACATGAGACTGAGGCTTTCAACATAAATTCAAGTTCCACTTGTGTGCGAGAGTCTTAGGTTAACTTTCTTATTCATTCCCCAGTCGATAGTGAGTACTGTGGGGCGAGATAATGTCGCGAAAGACATTCTTGCAATG
Organism: Rhizopogon roseolus; assembly: GCA_930272055.1. Classification (NCBI taxonomy): domain Eukaryota; kingdom Fungi; phylum Basidiomycota; class Agaricomycetes; order Boletales; family Rhizopogonaceae; genus Rhizopogon; species Rhizopogon roseolus. Next base: position 429 of record CAKNEV010000146.1, read on the forward strand.
CCATGACAATGTTGTCCTTGTCAAATTTACCGATCATTTCATAACATTGGTTCACTTCTGTGAGGAAGTACTTATTAAAGAGGCTGTCTGTGAGTATTCATTAATATTCATTCACAAGCATGATATTGTCATTTTGAACTTTCACAAAAGGCCGTACCCAAGAACCGTCTGACCAGTCTTCAAATTCGGAATTGGACGACATGCAGCAAACGGAAGAGCATCCAAAAGATTATGTACAGCGACACGCATGGTGTTCGCCGCATCTTCAGGTTATCATCCAGTAGTTTAACTAAGCCGTGATCACGGACTCGGCGCTTCGGCGACATATCGATCACCAACGAACTCGAGTCAACGACTCAACATGATGGTCTCAATATAAACCGACTAGAAACATATCAACGTTTCAACGTTAGATACGGAGCTCTGTGACGTTGCTCATCTCCAAGTCTCTGGAGTGGCCAAATAATTACATCCACGCGATCCTCTGAGACGTGGAGAATACGCAGGTGTTGGCGGCCGATGGATCCTCTGCGAATTTCGAAATTGTTAATCTGTGCTCTGAGGGGCAAAGTTAGATATATTAGACGTCATTCAAGTTCGTGTTAGAACAAGCAATCTTCGCTGGCGGTGTGTGAGCCCTTAGAAATTATTACCTCGATATACAATAGGACTGGAGTATGCCTTTACTAATTTACTAAAAGTGCCGATCAGCCTACATGGCCCACTGCTCCTCGATGGCTCCTGCACGAGCTATGAATCCAGCGTTCATCTCCGCTCGTGAGTGGTATTTGTACAGCAGTACAACTTGATATATACCTGATACTAAGCGGTACCCCAGGTCGAGACAGGATACTTATAGTATTTCCACTCCTCACATTCGCAGCAATTCAAGTCGTTCTAGTTCGCTGTCTTTACCAGAATGGATTGGTCCCAAAATTACATGCCGCATGCGATGCGGCTGTTATCGACAGCGTATCCTTCCCGACGCGCATTGTATACACCAATATCCCCGCTCTCGACTTCAACCTCTGTGCAATCGTCGCCTTTTACCACGGGTCAATGAATCAGACTTACAGGCCGCTTTTAATACACATGTGTACCACGCTGTCTGCAATCGCTATCATCCCTTTCGTAGAAGCCGCCCGCAAGCCTCGTTCTGCCTGGCTCAGGATGCCAGCGGCTACTGGTATATTTTTTCAGTTATGCAGCTGTGCAGTAATAATGCCTGTGTATTGCTTTGCATTTGTGTACACTGGTGGCACAAACCGTCGCAGTGCCGGCAATATCACCAATCAAAGGAATGCAGAGGCACTTCTTTCTACCCTTCTCGTGGGCTATGCCATTCCCACCGTTTGCATGGTGGTTTTCGAGAACCCAGTGGTGACTGCAATTTGGCAGGCCTTCCCACTTTACATGAAAGCAGCTCAATGGGCGCACTGCAAAATCCGACCGCCTTCGCTTTACGCTGGATCGGGATACCGCACTGTTCAAGTTGTATACATGCTCGTATTCGTCACCTCTGCATCTTTACACGTTGCGTACATCTGGCCTCTTTTTAGCAGTCCAACACAATTTCGAAACATCATGATTCCCCCCACGACATCTTTGGACCCGGCAGCGATCTCTATTACCGAGGGCGCGGCAGCATTTCTGAAGTGGGATTTGGTATTTGGAGCGGGCTCTACTGTCCTGATGACGTTGTGGTTCGCCCGAAGTTTGACAGACCTGGTGCTGTTAATTTTGTGGCATGCGTTGGCTACAATTGCAGTGGGATCTGGAGCAGCAATTGCTGGAGTAATGTTGTGGAGAGAAGAGACAATAAAAGCCCAAGCCAGCGCAAATACTGACAAAACTCAATGATGATACGATGGTACCCACTGTATATATACCTCGATAAACTTTGAGCAGACTTTTGAGCAAGCTGGAGAACGGCAGCAAAAACGATAAAACTTGAACGTGCTCACGAAAGTTATGCAGAAGTAATTGCACAAGAAGATATATACATATAACTACTGTCCAGAGGGATCTGCCCGCGTTGCCATTGCTGCCTGACCAGCTGCCGTCGCTGCCAGCCTTGACCGTTTCCTCTCGGCCTCTGTGGATAACGGTATCAGTGGTAAATAACACAAAATGATGGCACCAGGAGGACCCACCTGCTTCCTTCTCGCGCTCAATTTCAGCGACGATTGCTTCAATCTCGGAGAGCTCCAGGTGCTATCAAATTTGTTAGCAACCAATGAATGATCAAGCAATAAGATGAAAACGAACCGTGACTTTGCCGTAGCTTTCCATGACGCTGATCTCAATGTTTTTCGCCCCTGTCTGCACAACTTCGAGAAGACTCTTAACCGTCAGCTTTATGCTCTCTTCGCGGGTCATGTCATCTTTATGATTTTTTTCGAGGAACTCGCGGACCGTCTTCGATGATCTACCAATTGCATTGGCCTGGAAAGATGTGTTATTCAACGGAATACTAGATGGGGCATTTGACCTGCCTTCCACGCGCTATAGATGCCACTCGGCTCAGTCTGGTATAGTCTTGGTCGCGTATCATGGGGATCAAACCCGACGATCAATGTCGAGATTCCAAATGGTCGCACACCACCTGATTGTGTGTATTTCTGGGAGAGGCTCAGCATGAGGATAAATATACAGATTGCAGCAGCCTACTGACCTGCTGTATACCAGCAATATGTCTTGTGATATACTCCACCGTAACAGGATCCTCTACTGTCAACCGATGACTCTGACATTCTATACGCGCTTTATCGATGAGGACTCTGCCATCTGCGGTCAACCCTGGATGATACGAGATCAGATGATGCGACCGAACGGGATAGGGAAAAGCCCACCAGCAAATGCCAAGCAGATGTGATCATCCAGCATCACGACCTTTCTAACGGTACGGGGATCTTGGAGTTGGAGGACTGATTTCTTTTCGACGCCAAGGACGACAACATCTTTACCCCGAACACCAACCTGCCAGATAGAGAATTAGCGGCCCATTGAAATGGATAACGTCAAGGTCTCACCGCACAAGTTCCCTTTCGAACGGCTTCGAGAGCATACTCGACCTGTCGAATAGTTGAGATGAGATCATGGTCGATGAGACGCGACTTTACTGACCTGGAACAAATGACCGTCAGGAGAGAAGACGGTAAGTGCTGCACGGAGATGAGTAGATGAACTGGCCGTCCTCATTGAACGAGGGAGACGCACCGCGATCGTATGACCTGGACATGGCTGCAAGTAAGTAGTGGAAGTAGTCTTACGTGCTTGAACGCGCGTACTAAGAGGCTGGCGTATGTGTGCTTATGTAAGCTCATTATCATAGCTACTTATAGAGCGCGACTCCTCACCAAGAGGAACCTGGAGATGGACGATGAGGTGGAAATTGTCGGTGAGAGCAGCGCGCAGTGAGTCAAGCCACCCCCACATCCTCTGAATGTTAACCCTAGTTGTATCAGTCGTGTCGGTCCAACACTATGTCAGTTGTGCAACGCTGACCTTGAGAACTTCACCGCCAGTCAGCGCCAGCAGCACTATGATGCACACTTAGATTCTAGCCCTAGTCGTACGCGTGGACTAGCGTGTTCCATTGTCCGCTTGCTCACATCTTCCATAGAACAACCGTCTAATAGTCTCAGGAAGTCAACTATACCCAAACGCTTGTTCAAACCCCTCCGCCTTCAAAAGCCTGAAAGAAAGAAGTCTGAGGATGATTTCTGGTATCCTACTCTGTCCAGACCGCCACCTGACAACTACAGCCCAGGTATGCCTGTCAGAGTAAAACCGTCAGCTCAAATAAATGGATCAGGCCTAGTCAAGCTCTTAAAGCAAGCTCTGAAGAAACAACATGCCAGAGGAATCATACACAGAGCTGTTCTATGCTTTGAAGGAGCCACCCACGTTAGGTGTGAAGCATTCGACCGCGGATGGGGATGCGGGTATGCACGCACCGGTGGCCATTGTCACACCAAACTGACGTGCCCCCCTTCAGATATCGTAATTTCCTCATGGCATGTGCTGCACTCATGAACCAGCAGATTCAGAATATATATTTCCCATTACTGGACGACCCATTACCCCCTGGTGTTCGCAACCTGCAGCGTTGGATAGAGGCTGCGTGGAAAGAAGGTGCGCAACAGTTAAACTTGAAAGCCTATTAGACCGCTGAATTAGCCTTCGGCAGGTTATGACCTTCAGGGTGCCAAAGACCTAAATAATCGCTTGGTAGACACAGGCACATGGATTGGTACAGGAGGTGCAGATGCATAATTTCTCTTTTGGATATTGACTGATTTCAACATACAATTTCAGAACTCTACACCGCGTTCACTTCTCGTGGAATCCCGTATGCCATTCTCCCCTTGTACGGCAACGTACTGAGACTCGGTACAGCTCGCAGCTCATAGATTTTGAACTTTCAAATAGCGAAAGAGGTAGCTCAAGTTTCACGTTGTCCAGCATTGGACTGATCCTGCTTCTAGGGATTCAAGTCATGATAGACTGGATCGTGAACTACTTTTCACCACCACCAAGTTCAAATAAACAGAGCACTGTGACCGATGTTCTCCGTGGGGCTTCACCTGTGATCACAACGGATAAAATGCCCTTAATTCTGCAGTTCAGTGGTCATTCTCAAACAATAATCGGATACGAGGTTTCAAAAACCGGGGATAAGAATCTTCTCATATTTGACCCTTCGGAGTAAATCTGCCATTCCAAGTGTGTTGAGACACTCATGTGACGTTTCCTAGGCGGCCAAAATCGAACATGCGTCGAGCTGCAATCGCTGGACCATCTTCCGTTGTATGGGAACAGTCACGATCCAACCAAATACTACAAACAGTCAAGCACCCTACGTCCAATGGACTTTCCTCGATGCGGAAACGTCCATCATCATCTTCCGATCAGAGACAGAACAAGCGAAGCAAATCATCCGAGTCAGATGACGACGTCGTCGTTTTAGATGGTCCAGACGATTCTCATAAGAATGGACAGAGGACAAGTGTCTCTTCTGGTCAATTGCAATCATTCACGCTTGACCCAACAGACGTCGTGAATTTCTTTCGGTTCAGTGCCTCTAAACTGAAGTGCGTATTCTTATACTCGACGGACCATGTGACTCAGTGATTGCTCTTTTAGGCGCAAGCAGGACTATCAGATATTGTACTTCCCCATGACAGATCCCTGGTCCGCTGAGGAACGTAACAAGCGGAAGGTTGTGACGAGCATTCGAGGGTGCTGATTTTCTTTACTTGCACTCTATACGCATATTTTCTCGGCTTCGTATCTTTACCGCTCATGTTATAATACCTCGGAGGGGATCCTATTTATCTGATTCTGTCCCGAATCTTTATCTTTTTATGCAAGTCCCAACAAAAATCAGCATGTACCCGGCAAGTGGTAATTACCAGCTGCTATACGTCATCAGCGGTTGATTCATTTACACGATCCCCGAAAGCGATCGTAGCCATGACAGTTCCTTCGTCGGATTCGGCCACAAGCTCAGCGTGATATTGCCGAACGCTAAGGATGAGACGTGGTCCCATCACAAACAACTGCATGAACGTGGCAATCTGAAGAAAGCCATAATAAACCTGAGCTCCCGTGGTATAAAGATCGTCCTATAAAAATAATGAGCCGTGGGAAGATATCAGTTACAGATCGGCGTACCAAGATTGAAGTCAGTAAGCCGAGGTCAAGGCAAGAAACAGCGGCAAACCTATTACGTGCAGAGTTCTAGCATACATAGATAGCGACATCGAAAAGTATGAGCTCACCCTACAAAGTACAGCACATGAGTTTTTATTAACACCATGAAGCAGTCCTCCGTGGCCCATCTTGTCGATGATCGTCGTAGTTCACGGAAGTGTTTTACAACAATCCAGATCGCAAGAACTAGGAAAACCACCTCCAATACAGTGCCAAGTATCCAAGTCTCGGCTATGAGAGGCTGCGAGCCTCCCGTAATGCACTGATGGGTCCCGGAAAAGACAACTTCCTCTGGCATTCGTCTATTAAGCTTGATGTACTCATATTTTCATCCAAATAAAGCTCACCTCCTGATATATAGCTACTTCCTATTGCGTTGAGCACCACCGTGGTGATCGTGATAGCTGAGAAGAGCACAAGTAGAAATATGAGAATCTTTTTGGATCGTTGATACATGGCATATAGCCGAGTAATCATGATGACTAGGGTGATGTTTTTTCAGCAATGTCACTGGAGTACAGCAGCTGAGTGGCTCACTGCCTATCATGATATTGGCGCTTATAGATATCCACAAAAGTGCGAAGGCATTAACACTGCCTGAAGATCCCAATTACCGATGAGACTTGGAGAAGTAAATATTGCATATACTCACAGCTGTACTACAGTCAATATATTGATCAACAAGCTGGCGGAGAATCACGCTTACCCCTACGTAGGAGTGCACTTAGTTGCACGAGAATAGTAGGGATCATGAACAGAACACTCACTACATCTGTCATCGAAACTGATGGGAGACTTGCTACATGTGGCTTGTCAGAAAAGGCGGACAGCATGTCACATGGGAAGACATACAAAGTAGGTTGCCACTGATTGGAAGGGATGTTATATTAGTATAGGATTAACGTCTTAGTCCTTGTATTAAACCATACATACATGGCGTATGCAATTCCAAGGTAGCGTAACTAGAAAATTTTCAAGTCAACATGACTTGGGCGCAGCAAAAATGAGTCTGATATAAAAGATACGCACACTGACATATATAAAAGTTATGAAGGACCAGCGTTGCCTCTGCCTCGAATTGGTTACATCAATGCTGATGATAGCATGCAGCTCTGCTCACCCAGATCAATTCGAACTAGATATAAAACTCAGTAAGATGTCAGTTACCTCGATAATAGCATTAACCTACCTCTTCTCCGAATGTCAGCGCTGCCAGTGAACAACAGAGACGTTAGTAATTTCCTTGATAAGGGCTATTTTTGCTCACCCCAGTCATATATTACCGCAGTAGAGGATGCAACTGTGAAACCAATCAAAGTCAGGGTTAGACATCACCGACACTATCCGATTAGTTCTTCACGAACCTACGAAATAGCTGGCAACACGGTACAGATTTATTAGTGGCCACAGACTGGGATCATTTGAGAATACAGTCATGTTGAAGTTGATGTCAATAAAGCAACGAGCTTGGTGGGATGTAGTCCGTCCTAGATAGCCCTAGCCTATATACTTATGGGATAGTGTTATTTCATGAGTCATGGTGCTTGACTGAAGTAGGGGAATTTGAGTGGAACGCTACACTTGCCGAGCTGTCTCGCGGCATGCATGCGACTCCGACAATGACATCGAAGCGTAAAGTTACGCAATTAATGCACCCTGGGACGTCATCGTTGCTGACCAGTGACCAACTATTGATGGCGATGCGTTTTTTTGGAGATACGAGTTATGTACAATACATGCACACGTTTGACGTGTAATACTAGCATTGCCATATAATACTTCCAGTATTACTCCTCCGTCAATATCGCATCGCATCACGCTGATCTTTCAGGCAGATGCCATCACGATATCCATCCGTTCGGGTGATTCGTTCAGCTCTGCCAGTGGTGGTAGATCCAATCCAGCGACAGCGCACCTGAGGGCTCTATCCCAAGCTTCCTCAACCCGATATCCTCCCGCTCTCATAACTCCTTCATGATCCTTTCTCACCGCATCGCTGTACATGTCGTCATAGTGATCCCTGAGCGTGTAGAGATCTTCGTAACAATACCAATCGTCCTGCAAAGGGATGTGTGGTGGGTCGGGGATGACAGTGCTTTGAGCGGCTCGTGCGCGCAAGAGCTGAGCACTGCTTCTCAGAATCGTGGTAGTAGTGCTGCGAGCGGACGATCGTTTCATAGCTTCTGCACGAGACTTTGCGATGACTTTGGCAGCGTCCTTGGTGCTGGTCTCAAGGCGGTCTATAATTTCACGTTGGGAGGTTTCCCGCTCCTCACGCTCGATTTCCGCTTCTCTTCGCAACTCGAGGGCACGTTGTTCTTTCTCCTGGCGGTCCAGCTCTTCTTGTTCCCTCAGAGCTTGTGCATACTGTTCTTCGCGCTGAAAGTTGAGTTCTATAAGCGCCGCGTTTTCAGCACGATGAGCAGCTATCCTAGCTTCTGTCTGCGCAACGTCGGTGTCATTGATAAGGTTGAAAGCTTTCATAGCATGAACACAGTGCATACCGACAAATCTAAGTCACTTACTAATATCTTCCACTTCCTCAAGATAATCATTGTATGAGTGAAGATCAGGGAAGTCTTCCCGTCGTTTATTGAACCTATAAGTTCGCGATGAGTTCGGTCACTAATAGAAGTATATGCTGCTCACTCTTTGGCTATCCGTCTGCGCACAGCAACTTCCTTTTCTACAGTAAGGTCCTCAAAAGTCTGAGGGGTGAATGCCAGCTTTCGTAGGACCTTCTGGCATATAGGGCAAGGAGCAGGTCCCAATGTGAACAAGCGGTCGATGCACGACTCGCACCTACCAAACAGTCGCATCAACTTGCCTGCCTTTATATGTATATCCAAACCGGGAAACGCACATCTTATGGTAACAGGAGCTGACCAACAGACGAAGCTTGGTGTTCAAATATCGGTCAGACTTGCACACAGGACATTGGTCGTCCATAGACTGATTACCAAGGCATATTAGTTGGTGAGCTCGAGGAAGAGACCACGACATACGGAGTATTCAGTCGTTCTCCCAGACGCGTCTTTGACGCCTCCGCTGAAAATCGTCGAGGATGTGCTTTGAACTTGAGGCGTGCTGGAGCGAGCAGTGTGTGCATTGGATGATGATATGCCACCTTTCCGCACGGTCTTTCCCTTCAACCAGCCACCTACATTGGTGCGATTTGACATGGCTTGTCGAAGTCAACTTTTGATCAATGTTCAAGTTGATGCGGGAGGAGGACTGATGTTTGATGTTGGTGTGAATGTAAAAGTTACAATGAAGAGGAACTCAGAAGTATCCCTTGAGGCGCGTATGGTGTAATCCAGTCTACATAAGGTGTCACGCCCCTGAGTCAGACTTCTGTGAGTAAATCTGGCTGTTGCCGCTTGCCAGTATGCTCAATGTCAATACAGCAACTTACCAGACAAGCGCCCGTTCGTCCTTTGCACTCCGTCAGATTCTATCATTGTGCATTATTCTGTGCGCTCCTCACTCAAACTCAGCGGAGCAATACTCCTTATTGAACTGATTTCACAACTCGCAGCCCAGCGCAATCATTTATTACACCTCCTGGACCGTATCGAACTCGACTAGTAATTGTCTTGTGTCACAATTTATCACCAACCTTCGTCAATGAGTCACTGGAGTGAATGTCAGTAGTTCCCCCTCTTGTCCCCTTTCGCGTGCTTATACATCATTCATAGTTTCTAGCGATTCTCGATCATCTGAAGGAGCTTGGGAGAAGCTGTCCAGATTTGCTGTCCTGGGCGCCGAATACGACTCCCGTGAACGCCAGCCCCATCCTAAATGTTTGGAAGGGACCCGGGTGGACCTTCTCAACTACATTCACGGACGATTAGACGATCGAGAGAAGAGTAGTCTCATTTGGCTGCATGGCACTGCCGGCGTCGGGAAGTCCGCTGTTGCGTTCACTGTAGCTGAAAGGATGAAAGGTTTGAAAGTGACAGAACAGACAACTAGCGAAAAGCGGCTGGCGGGAACGTTCTTTTTCTCCCGCAAGTACACAAAGCGCTGCACGACAGGATATTTTTTCTCCACACTTGTCCACCAGCTTGCCATCAATTTCCCCAGCATCCGGGATGACTTGAACACAGTTATCCGGATGAATCCTGCCCTTCTAGACCCTGACAAGTCTCTTCACGATCAGATGGAGGCGTTCTTTCTCCACCCTCTCAGAGAGCTTCGATTCAGACTGCGCGAATGCCCGCCTTTGGTGTTTGTCGTTGACGCCCTTGATGAATGCACATCGGAAGACGAGACCGCTCTTCTTATTTCCTTGCTCGGCCAAGCCCTCCGTGAACCCGACCTACCAGTGACCCACGTTCTGCTCACAAGTCGCTCAGAAGCGCATATCCGTGAAGCCATCCACGAAAACTTGGTGGGCTTGGTGTATGAGGTACCGGTGGAAATTTCTGGGAAAGGTGTCACTACTGTGATCTCGTTAGAGGGCGCAGATGTTGACAACGACATCTATATTTTTCTGGAGCATTCATTCAAAAAGCTGCGGAGTCGCTGTTCCAATTTCCCGCGTCCAACGGAGGATGAACTTGCGCGGCTGGCAAGCCGAGCGGGCAGGCGCTTCATCGTAGCGTCTACGATGATGAAGTTCATTGATGATGGATACAATGACCCGCGCGATCGGCTTCAGCTCATGCTCGAGCTGACTAGTAAATTGCTACCAGGAACGGAAGTTTACAAGTTATACGATCGTGTCCTCTCAACATGCGCCGACCCTAAGCGGGCATACTTGCACTTGTCCGTCGTCGCTGCGCTTGCCAACCCTCTGCCGATCTCACAAATTTCAGAACTTCTTGGCGCTGGTGAGGGCAAGGACGTTGAGACATCGTTGGTGCAGCTACGGTCGGTCATGGATATTCCTACTGACAGCAGTCTCCCCGTGAACATCTATCACTCGTCTGTTCGTGACTATGTTTCAGATCCCTCACACTGCAGCCTTTTCAAAGAACAATGCATCATATCACCCCAGACCCTACTCGCTCGTTCCTCTCTCGGTTTAATGATGCGGGACATTCCGGAGCGCGTGGCCCTCCTAGATGCACTCTCAGAATTGAAGACGCAGAGCCAAGCTATGCAGCCTCAGGACCCCCAGAACCTTCAAGACCCATTAGCCTTCATCATCCAACCGCTGGAACCACCGCACATCCTTATGGGTCTGCTATGGCTTCGGGGAAGTCGTAGCTCAGGTTTGCGGTCCTGGCTGGGGGCTCTGGACGGGCATGCATGGTTGGAGACCCAAGGAGGGAATAAGTGGCTACAAAGCCAGGGGGGCAAGGACTGGTTATTGACTCAAGGGGTGAAGGACTGGCTGCACACTCAGGGGGGGAAAGCCTGGCTAGATACCGAGAGCGGGAAACTTTGGCTACTGCATGGTGGAGGGTGGGCGTGGACTCAAAGATGCAGAAAACTGACTGCAAAGTCGGATCCTGGCGAGCGAATATGGTTGGATACCAACAACATGTACTCAGGCTGGTTGAAGACACGGGGTGGGCGAGACTGGCTAGAGACCGAAGGTGGGCAAGACTGGCTAGGGGCCAGGGACGGGTGGGACTGGCTGGAAACCATGGGTGGGCAAGACTGGTTAGGGACCAAGGGTGGGCAAGACTGGTTGGGGGCTAAATTCGGGTACACCTGGCTAACAAACGGAGGTGGAAATGAGTGGCTGAGGACTTTATGTGGCCAGGAATGGCTACAGACTCGGAGCGGGAAAGACTGGCTAGGGACCTTGTATGGGTTGAACTGGCTGATTACCGTGGGAAAGACTGGCTGTGGACTACGGGTGGGCAAGACTGGCTGAGGACCGAAGACAGGAAAGACTTGCTAGGGATCAGAGGCAAGCAAGTTTTTATCGAGGCTTTGCTACGGCCACGGAACGGGCATAAATCGGCGTGGCTCAAGATGTGGCCGGAATGGCTAGAGACCACCGAAACACAAAGCGGGCGAAATTGGCTCGAAACTAGTGATGGGCGGGAGTGGCTGGCTACCACCTGGAATGGGGGGCAGTGGCTGCAGACCCAGAGTGGGACGCAGTGGCTGCAAACCCAGAGGGGGAAGCAGTGGCTGCAGAGACAGAGCGCAGCGGCAAGTCTGTCCGTCAACTGTGGACAAGACTGGATGCGGCTCCACGGCATACAAGACAGACTATGGCCCCAGGGGATGCAAGAGTGGCTGCAGACTAACAGCGGGCGGGACTGGTTGCAGACCAACAGCGGGTGGGACTGGTTGCAGCAGACCCGAAGTGGGGGAGAGTGGCTGCAGACCAGCAGCGGATGGGACTGGCTGCGGACAAAGGATGGGCGAGGATGGTTGCAAACACAGAGCGGGAGCGACTGGATTCAGACGCCCCATGGTCAAGCATGGCAATTGACTCCTGCGGCATCTGCCTGGACAACACTGGAAGAGTTCTCCGGCACATTTGGAGCAGTCACTGAATACACAATCACCCAAGAACTGTCTTTACTTCCCGCTTTCCAAGCAATTGAGCACTTCAAGAGCTTGCCGGATTTCTTGATGTTTCCAGTATTCCTGTCACTAAAACACCTGGCCACATCTGCATTACCACGAGATCAGTTTCTACCAGACATGGAGGTCATCCATGCTATGACGGCCTTTGTCCTTTTCGCAAACGAGGCACGGGAGCGAAGTCATTCAGCTTCCGACGCCCTAAAGTATGCATGCCAAAACTGGGCCGTTCATCTTTCGAGAGCTCCAGATCCATGGCATGACACGCTCAGCCACATATTCAAGGAGTTCTGGAATAACCATCTCCTCTCTTGGCTCGAAACGCAATGGTGTTTGAAGGGTCTACAGTCTTGCCTCGTTACTTTGTCCGAAGGACAGAAACTTGCAAAGGTGCGGGTATTTGCAATGATTTTCGTGATTCGGGACCTGACTTGCAGACACGGCAGGAACATCTCTTCTAAGCTTCGAGTCCAGGCATATCGCAGTCATGAGCCTGGAGATATCGATTCTACGCAGCATGTCACTATCTTCTCCTCGCATCAATCCCTTACTCGCAAATCTCGCTTGTGGATCGCATTGGACAGGCAAAGTAAACCTAGAATGAGTCATTGCTCCGCCGGCAAGTTGCGCCAGGATGCATAAATCACGTCACTAGTGCAACACTGTAGATTTAATCACTTATCAGATAGCATTTCCTATCAGACGTATCCACAACACGCTAGCAAATGTCTAGCGGCGGGGTAGTGAGCTATATCACCGTGGCGGGCGCAACCTCATTGGTAGGAACCAAGTAGCACTTAAGCCCTCAGAGGGGTTCAACTTCATATGGATTTCTAGTATGCGTGGGTCTGCAATATCGATGTACGCAGTCCTAGATAGAATAATGTAGTCATCACCGTGTAGAATATGTTTACGTCCTACATGCATAGAATTTCAAAGAAGGTTTTATTTTTCACCCTTTCCGGTCAGGGTCCCTTAGGCCGGCTCGCAAAAGCAGAGAAAGATGGGAATTCATTTTTGTAAATAGGTCAGGGCCCAATTAAATTACAAGTATTGAGTCCAAGCACCGACGCCACCGTATACACCCCCTGAGTTTGAGAGTAAGGGTCACATATTTGGGGCCTGGGGAAGGAACGGATTTCGTCAGGTTCATGTTTCGTCGAACCAAAAAAGGAGAAGCACGGTCGGTTACGCTCTCGGTTACGAATTTACACGTCACGGGGGCAACACTGTTCAAAGATATTCAAGTTGGTGGTGTCAGCAACCATCCACGGTGTTGCGCACACTCACGCTCAGGTCCAAAGTTATCATCCTTCCTTTCCATTGACCTCCCAGCCGTTGGCCGGTTAGCCAGTCGCCAGGCGTATCTACTTCCTCTTGCTTGTCCTTCATTTTAACTCCAGTGTATCTCCACATTGATTCTATCTTCTCATCAACTTTTCCAATCTTTTCAATTCTAGCATCTACCCCCCGGTCAGGGAAAGAGAAAACATAATCTTTGTTTTTCTTTGGTTTGTCCTTCTGTATGATGTTGATTATCACATCTAACGGCTATCCTCCAGTTGTTCATATCTTGGTCCAGTGCAATGATGCACAATTTTATTCCACCATCCTCCCATCCGTCATCATCCATTTCCTCGTGCGTTTTAAATGACAACCAACTTGGGGTTCCATTTTTCCGTGAAACGGCAGCCATGATCGATAAAGGGCCCATCACTCCTCCCATATCTCCAGGTAACAGCGAAGACGGCACCGCAAATGCGATGACGTTTGATGGAGAATCCATGGGCTATCCGCAAGGACATGTCGAGCGTCCTTCCTTGACCCTTCAGACTTCCACGCCCTTGTGGCAGCAGCCACAGGTTCCTGTGATGGCTCCACAACCTAAGTCACCGCCAAAGCAACCTGCGAGATTATTGGAGGATGAAGCGGTCCACGTGGAGAGACGGGGAGTGCTTAGGCTGCTCGACTTTGAGGTTAAAGGAGCCCTTGGTTTGTGATTCTGTCTTTCCCAGATCAACGTCCCCTTATTGCTTATTTGACAGGCACTGGTACTTTTGGAAGAGTGCTCTTAGTCCGCCTCAAAACTGCTACTGCGGGATCTCAGAACATCTTCGCAATGAAAGTCTTGCGTAAATCCGAGATTGTACGCCTCCGCCAGGTTGAGCATGTCAACGCAGAGCGGAATATTCTCTCCCGTGTGCGGCACCCTTTCGTAGTGGACCTATTTGCAACCTTCCAAGATAGTCTCAACATTTACATGTTGATGTCTTATGTTCCCGGTGGGGAACTTTTCACACATCTTCGACGCGCTGGCCGGTTCACTCCCGACGTCACCCGATTCTATCTCGCTAATATTATCCTCGCCCTCAAATATTTACACTCGTTTAACATCATATACCGTGATCTCAAGCCCGAAAATTTACTCCTGGACTCCCGAGGCTACCTGCGACTAACCGACTTTGGTTTTGCCAAGATTGTCGACGACCGTACCTGGACCTTATGCGGTACGCCCGAGTACCTTGCCCCAGAAATTATTCAATCCGACGGTCACGGAAAAGCTGCAGATTGGTGGGCATGTGGTGTCTTGTGTTACGAGATGCTCGTCGGCTATCCTCCATTCTTTGATGAGACCGCCTATGGTATCTACGAGAAAATTCTACGAGGCAAGATCCAATGGCCTCGCACCATGGATCGGCTCTCCAAAGAGCTCATCAAGGCATTTTTGCATCCTGACCGAAGCAAGCGTCTTGGTAATATGATAGGTGGACCGCAAGATATTCTCCTTCACGATTGGTTCAGAGGCGTCGATTGGGAGGCATTAGAACGGTGTGAAATCAAGGTAAGAAACATTGTTAGTTATCTTAAAAGCCTCTTTTACCTACATCGATCAAAGGCGCCGATCATCCCACACACGACATCACTGGATGACACTCGACATTTCTTGCACCTTCCTCATCCAACACTGGAAGACATGCCTGGTCTCATCAGGGAAGAAGGCCCTCCTCCACTCCATCATCGCTTTGACCCTATAGCATACGAATTTAAAGATTTCTAATCAGAGAACTAGATCATTTATTCCCAGCGTATTTCACGCCCAACTATAGCATAAACATGTTTCCATCTGATTTTTACTTCCCTTTCAGAACCTCTCTCTGTGTCCTTAATAACCTTTGGGTTATCACTGGCGGGCCACTCGACCCGTTGAATACCCTCTTTGTTGTTGTTCGATCAATCTCTTTGTAGCATGACCTGCCATATGCTGTATCATTCCAGCCGTGTTTTTTGTTGACGGGCGTACGTCTGTACCTATCTATTAATCTTGAACTTTGACCTGCGGAGTGGCTGGGACCATTTGCATATTTTTATTGTAATCTGAGCTTCCAAATCTTCGAATAAATATGTGTTGTTGCTGTGACAAAGTTTTATTTACGCCTGTTGAATTCTAAAGGTATTGGAAAACAAGACTAAACAGCCGCTTCAAAACGCGACTTGATCTGCTCGAGGAAATTTCTTCAAATCAACAATGGCGCGCAGACGCAAGAATCGCACGCATTTGAAGGGTGCAGGAGTAGCTGCACAGAGCGCCAATGATGGTGCACCTAAGTCCTTCATCATCAAACATGGACAAGTGGGCTCTTCTCTTACACAGCTGGTTCGCGATCTACGAAAAGTTATGGAACCAAATACGGCGAGCCGTTTAAAGGTAAGTCCCGTCCATTTTGCTTATTTGTTTTTGGTTGCGTATCTATGCTGATGTGCGTCTCATTGCAGGAACGTAACCGTAACAAATTAAAAGACTACCTGACGATGGCTCCTACACTGAAAGTTACGCATTTGCTGGCTCTTACCGTTACAGACGTCGCACCGTCACTTCGCATGGTTCGGCTTCCTGCTGGGCCTACTCTTAGCTTCCGCGTGGAGCGATATAGCTTGATGAAAGACATCATGAAAACTTCTCGATCCTCACGAAGCATGGGGATGGAATATCTCACTGCCCCACTGGTGAGTGAACGTATTATTATGGCTTCGACCACCAGTCCATCCAACCAACCATGGTTATCTTCTATTTCTAGGCCGTCCTCGCTTCATTTCCCCCGCCATCACCCGAAACGCCCCCACATCTCCCTCTGCTCATGAAATCGTTCCAGTCCATCTTCCCCCCATTATCCCCAAACACGATGTCGCTCTCCAACTGCCGTCGGATCGTCCTGATAGCCTATAACCCCGACAGGGGGACCGTCGACTTCAGACACTACGTCATCACCGTAAAACCTTATGGCGTCTCGAAACGCGTCCGGCGCGTGCTCGAAGGCGCCCCCAAAAAATCATCAGCCCACTCTTCGAGCGGGTTCCTAGACCTCGGAAACGAGAAGGACGTGGCGGATTTTCTGCTTAGAAAACGAGGCGAGCTTGGTCCAGGGAGCGATGGGTATGAGTCTGCAGCATCATCAGCTTCGAGCGCTGCTGGGGATGACGGCGATGCAGTGTCGTTGGCGGACGATTATGTTGGTCGGAATAATAAGAAAGGGCAGAAGAGGGCTGTTCGATTAAGTGAAGTCGGCCCGAGGATGGAGCTCAGGCTGATTAAAATTACTGAAGGCGCTCCTGGGAAGGACGGCGCCGTGCTATACCATGAATTTGGTATGTCACAGATCAAGCGTACAAGGCGGTAATAAAACTGATCTTTCTTTTTCTACAGTCAAGAAATCAAAGGCTGAGGCTGTTGCACTGAAGGCTTCTCATGCTGCTAAAGAGAGATTGCGGAAGCAGAGAAGGGCAGAACAAGAAAGCAATGTGCAACGAAAGAAAGCGGAAAAGCAAGCATTGCGAAAGAATCAAAATGATTCCGATGAGGAAGATAGTGAGGCTGAGGCTGGCGAATTTGATGAAGAAGGTCACGATGATTGGGATGAAGACGAGGAGATAAGTGACATGGAGGGAAGCAACGATGACGAGCAGAGCGAAGCATCGGAGAGCGAAAGTGATGATGAACCCGCCGAGCGCCCGCCTAAGAAGAAAGTTCGAATACGAGGAAAACGGTAGTCGTCTTAATTGTGCCAGAGTGTGGTGTTCAGGGTTATTAAAAAGAATGAGAGGGATAAGATACGTATGGAGGTCGGAGGAGTGTTAAAGGTCTATGAAGATTGCGCTGATGAGTGAGATGGACTGCTGCTACCGCGAACACTTCCGAACCAGTCCTGCCAAATGTTTTCAGCCCTCATTTTCACTCCTTCCCAGTTGTCTAAGGCAGGCCGAACATCGAGATAGAAAGAAACATTATTCGATGATGGCCCTGCCCCTCGTCCAGTATAGAAGTCGATCACATATCGAATTTTGGTTCCACATCGTTCGACGACCCAGTCGTGACGATCGAAGGGAGCAGAGTACCTACCAACCGAATATCAGCATTCGCCACATGAAACAGTGGACTAAAGCGCGTACCCGAGCAAGGTCATGAGTCGAGCTTTTGGCGTCAGGTCATTAGGTCGACCTTTAAAATTCACAAGTTTTACTCCGCCGCACTTTTCGCCGCCTCTGCCAGACTCCCACTTCAGCAGCTCGGACCAGGCACGTTCATTCACAGCGTTATGGATAGGAATGATGGTTTTCATGTCTGCGGCATGGGGATTGTGGTTTTTGCGCGCCATGGCCGCAAAGAATTGGGCTTCCGAAGGGTACACCCAATTGCCATCACTTGTTCGGGGTATGGAGGACACCTCCCGTTCAGTCGACAGCGGTGACGTGCTGATCGGGCGCACCTCGCTGTTGCCTGGCAAGATAGAGGCCCATGTCGAGCGAGATTTGTGATCTACTGGACAGGACTGATCTGAAGGATGAGTGCCGTGGTCAACTGGACATTTGTCCGCCATCGTATAAGCCGGAAACAAAGAATAAGTTTAATTAGTCATCGGCCGTGTGTTGTCGCAAGGCTTTACCCGGACCGTGCATGGTCATCGGTATCCCCGAGCGGACGCCGTGAGTCTGCGATGGGCGCACCTCAAATAGTACTTAATAAGAAGAGTAATTCTCGTCTTGGAACTTCACATACATCATGCCGTCCTCGCAGCCAGTGTTCTCGACACCCCTAACACGTCTCTTCAAGATCAACCATCCCGTCATGCTGGCAGGTGAATGACTCTACCATCCTATGACGCTCTCACGAGAACTCATCCTGTGCATGTGCAGGCATGAACGTCGCCGCAGGGCCTAGGTTGGCTGCCGCAGTGACTAACGCTGGTGGTATCGGCGTCATAGGCGGTGTTCGCCAGAGCCCCAAGATGCTCCAGGAATCCATCAATGAACTCAAGGACCATCTTGAAGACAAGAAAGCTCCATTCGGTGTAGATCTCTTACTTCCTCAAGTCGGTGGAAGTGCTCGGAAGACGAATGTAAGACGCTTCTTTCTGTCTCTCAAATACAGATGGCGGCTGACACAGCACGACTTTTAGTATGATTACACAGATGGCCGACTTGACGAACTCTTAGACGTCATTATAAACAGCGGGGCTGCTCTTTTCGTTTCGGCTGTGGGGGTTCCACCGAAGCAGGCCGTTGACAAGCTTCACGCTGCTGGAATTCCTGTCATGAAGTACGTATGCACGTCATTCGCCAGTTGCAACAACTAAATGTACACCAGCATGATCGGTCATCCAAAGGTAACACGCTTCCCAAAGGGATGCATTTCTCGTAACTGAACCTTTCGTCAGCATGTCACGAAAGCTCTTCAACAAGGTGCGGGACTCATTTGACTTCACCAATTCCTGTCCAACAATTCTTCTAGGGGTCGACATCATTTGCGCGCAAGGTGGTGAAGGAGGTGGCCACACAGGCGACACGCCATTCTCGATTCTGATACCAACAACGGTCGACCTTTGCAGGAGTTCCAAAAGCCCTTTAACGGGTGAACCAGTTATCGTCGTTGCTGCCGGAGGTATCGCGGATGGCCGTGGTCTTGCTGCTGCGCTTTCGTGAGCACTTCCAAGCGCATACGCCTCTCTCGCTACTGACATTTTTCATTCCTCAACAAAGGTATGGTGCTTCTGGCGTATGGGTCGGCACGCGCTTTGTAGCTAGTGTCGAAGCAGGTGCTCCCCCGAAACATAAGGAACTGGTCGTCTCGGCTGGTTATGACGACACTATCCGTACCCTCATCTACTCCGGACGTCCATTGCACGTGCGGAAGACTCCATACGTTGCAGACTGGGAGACTCATCGACAAGGAGAAATTATGGAAGTCATTGCAAAGGGAAGACTCCCGCACGAGGTTGAGCTAGAGAAACATCCCGAGAAATCTCTGGAGGGCCGAATGTGTAAGTAATACTTGTCTGGTCTGATACCGTTGGTCTTAGATGGTCACATATAGGGTTGATGGGTAAGGTTGCAGGATCCATTAATGTACGTCCAACGAAGATTCTGAAGCCCATCCACTAATGTATTTGCGCAGGATATCAAGCCAGCGAAGGAGATGTATGATGATCTGCTTATGTTCTGTATTCTACTGACATCTTTCCCCAGTGTCGATGAGATGGTCGCAACTGCAGCTGCGAGCTTGGAAACAGCCTCGTGTCTTATGGCAAGTAAAGCGAAGTTATGAGTCGTTATATATTCGGACAACTTTCTCTCATCACATGTATTACCTGTACATTCCCCACGACATGGAACACAGTTGGCACACAGCATATGACCGAAGAGTTTTGGCTTAACCGCATGAAACATGAACTCCGGTGGACATCAAGAACGCGTTATCAATATCTACCTCACAGCAGCTGCGGCTTATCGACTGGCATTTCACAGCGACATAGCCTGAATTCAAGAATCAGTATCAATTTTCACACCTCAAAAATAACTGAATGGCGAAAATGCTAAGCTGGATATCAGTCCACAAGAAAGAAAAAGTCCTCGTCAACTACGTGGTCGCATAGTTGCGTTTTACAACCTCGGTGAATTTTCATCAGTTCTGGTCCTCGACAAGGCTCTTCGTCGCCTTCAAATCCGCATTCACCATCTCCTTCACAAGGGAGTCAAAGTCGACCTGACGCTTCCATCCAAGGACACGCTCGGCTTTGGCCGGGTTTCCGAGGAGAAGGCTGCGTACAAGCATGAGTATTTGCTAAAGGAGGCGCGATAAGGAAACGCACTCGACTTCTGCGGGACGGAAGTACTGTGGGTCAACTTTGACGACAGTTCGGCCGCTCTGGGCGTCGTAGCCCTCTTCCTGCACGCCGGAGTTGCGCCACCTATATGCCGAGAAGACGTCAGGCATGATGTACATCAGGACGGGATGCGTACTTTATTGTTACTCCGACGACTTGGAAGGCTTTCTCGACGAACTCTCGCACAGGGTGAGTTTCTCCTGTGGCAAGAACGAAATCTTCGGGTGCAGGCTGCTGAAGCATGCGCCACATGCCCTCGACGTAATCCTTAGCTATTTGAAGCATGGTTAGGACGAATCGATGCAACGATGAGCAGTCTTACCATGTCCCCAGTCTCTTTGCGCATCGATGTTACCGAGGTACAAGCAATGTTGCTTGCCGACGCTAATATCTGCAACAGCCCTACTAATTTTCCTCGTGACGAACGTCCTCCCTCGCCTCGGGCTCTCGTGGTTGAAAAGGATTCCGTTGCACGCATACATACCGTACGCCTCGCGGTAGTTGACCGTGATCCAGTATGCATACAACTTAGCGACACCGTACGGGCTGCGAGGATAGAACGGCGTCGTCTCGCTCTGTGGGGTCTCGACGACTTTTCCGTAGAGCTCAGAAGTCGAGGCTTGGTAGAAGCGCGTGTGCTTGTGAAGCCCGACGGTACGGATGGCGTCAAGGAGGCGCAGGGTGCCGAGCCCATCGACATCGGCAGTGTATTCTGCCATCTCGAAAGAGACTTTGACGTGCGATTGAGCACCAAGGTTGTAGATCTCTGAGGGGAGAACCTGCGCAAGGATATAGACGAGGTTGGTGCTGTCGGATAGATCACCATAGTGGAGCTTGAACTTGTTAGGACCTGCGAATATTACTCAAGATGCAGGTCACACGATAGTAGTTTGAAACGTACGCTCGTGCTGGTCTGCGTAGAGGGCTTCTAGACGACCAGTGTTGAAACTGGATGAGCGACGGATTATACCATGCACTTCATAACCTTTCTCCAACAGAAGTTCGGCCCTGTGTAAGATTGTGACATAAGTAGCGAATGAGTTGGACAAGACATGTGCTCACAGATATGATCCATCTTGACCAGTTATCCCTGTTGCACAAGTTATTCAGCGTGCATGCAGCATGATATTGGTACGATGAGGTGAAACATCGGATGGTGAGATGCGAAGATGAAACGAACCAGAGATCAGTGCAACTTTCCTCTTCCTGAACTCTTCAGGAGATGGAAGATCAATCTTCATCAATGGGGCGCGAGCGACGTCAGAAGACATTCCGGTGGATGAGTGTGGTGTATCTGTTCAAGAGTCCAAAATTCAAAGTTGTTATCGTGCCTGACAGTGGATAGCCGCTGCAGTGTGAGTATACCAAAAGTGGAGGAATCGCGGTGACGTAATACCGCACGATCACGGCTAAGATGATGAGCCAGAACTACATGGTCACCTTGATTGCGACCTCCACTGAACGCAAGAGAAAAAATACAATCTAACTTGAACGTGCGACTCACTTCCGTGTCAACAGAGAGCAAGAGCAAGTCAATCAATGTTCGCACAAGATGCACGCAAATTGAATGAAGTACATATCCTGACCCAGTCGAATAGCATCAGCACCAACCGCACAATAAGCCATCATTTCCAACATATTTGACATTATCATGGTCAGTCGAGTCTTTCATCCATAGTTTCATGGTGTCGAGTTATTGCGAGCAGCGTGTCATGATCCACATTTCATACAGGGCCAACTTAAAATGTCCGCGCGGAGAAGTCAGAACGCTGTAGACTCTGAGTCGAAGGTAATTGCCAAGCAGGAAATATTCATTAGTGCGACGACGCGCGGGGTAGTACTGTTTGCACCCCAGTTGATGCGTACAGATTTGTTACATAAAACGAGAAACATTGATAGACAGACGGCCGCCGTTCACGGTAGAGCATGGAGCGTGAAGAGAAGACAGTAACTTCGAATTCCTTTTTATGCAAGATGTGTCTGTTGCGCGGGTTAGAAGTCGAGTTACTGATTTCACTGAAAATACACACCTTTGCAAGTTCCTGCCCTTCGGATAAAATAACAAGGCAAGAACGCAGGCCCTTCAAACACCACTGCCTTTCAAGCCAGGAGAGGAGATGACAATTCCAGAAAGCATTGAATACGTAGTTGAGCATGTCATCCCGTGGATTCGGAGTTCGTGAGAGATGAACAGCCCAATTTTGGCACGCATAGTTCAGAGCGCCAGAAATTGCTTGACTTTGTTCCTGTGCTGCTCGTGCAAAAGTTACAAATGCCTTCATAGCATGGATGATATCCGTGTTTGCTGGAAAAGGAGGTTGTGGTAATGCATAGGTCATAGGATCCCGGTATCTTAACGCCAGGAATGCCGGAAACATCAAAAAGTCTGGTAAGCTTCGGAACTGATGAATGACTTGGAAAATTGAAGTCGGCATAGAAGATAATGTTGGAATGGCCATGAACTTGCTAATTTCATCCAGTGTGCTGGAGAACTCTTCCATTGTCACCCAGAAAGATGCTGCAGGGGTTGACTGCCATGCTTGTCCATGGGATGTCTGCAACCAGTCTTGCCCACTTTTGGTTTGCAGCCAATCTTGCCCATCCTGGGTCTGCAGCCAGGCTCTTCCTCCCTGTGATTGTAGCCATTCTCGCCCTGTCTGGGTCTGTAGCCAGTTTTGCCTTCCCCAGGTCATTAGCCAATCTTTTCCATTTCCTGTCTGCAGCCAATCTTTCCCATTGCATGTCTGCAGCCAGTCTTGTCCATCTTTGTTCTTTAGCCAATCTTGCCCATCTTTGTTCCTCAGCCAATCCTGCCCTACCAGAGTCTGCAGCCAGTCTTGCCCATCTGTGTGTTTCAGCCAGTCTTGCCCGCCACAGGTCTTGAACCAGTCTTTCCCTCCTTGGGTCTCAAGCCAGACATGCCCTCCCTGGATCTTGAGCCAGTCTTGTCCTGCCTGTGTGAGCAGCCAGTCTTGCCCTGCCTGTAACAGCAGCCAGCATTGCCCTCCCTCCGTGAGCAGCCACTGATTCCCTCCCCATGTGGGCAGCCAGCCTTGCAGCCAGCCTTGTCCTGCCTGTGTGAGCAGCCAATCTTGCCCTGCCTGTGTGCCCAGCCAGCCTTGCCCTCTCTGTGTTTGCAGCCAGCCTTGCCCTGCTTGTGTGAGCAGCCAGCCAGGTCCTGCCTGTCCTGCCTGTGCAAGCAGCTGGCTTTGCTCTGCCTGTTCTGCCTGAGCAAGCAGCCAACCTTGCCCATCCTCTGTAGACAGCCACCATTTCCCTCCCCATGTGTGCAGCCAGTTTTTCCCCATCCGTGTGCTCAGCCAGCATTTTCCACTCCATGTGAGCAGCCAGTCTCGCCCACTCTGTGTGCACAAATGGTCATCTTCTTCTTCACCTAGGTCCAAGTTTGGGTTGAAATCTGGGTCTGACCTTTGCCAGTCTTGCTCTGAGCCTAGCTCTTGCTGCACCTGCAGTAGGTTTTGTCCTTTCCAGCCTTGCCCCAGCTCTTCCTTGGAATGCAGTTTGTCTTGCTGGAGTCCCTGTGTCTGGAGCCATTCCTGCCCATTCTGGGTCTGCAGCCAGTCTTGCCCATGCTGTGTCTGTAACCAATGTCGCCCTCCCTGAGTCAGTAGCCAGGTCCTCCCATTCTGGGCCAGCAGCCACTGTTGCCCATCATGGGTCCACAACCAGTCTCCTCCCTGTGTATGTAGCCAGTCTTTCCCTCCCTGAGTTTGCAGCCAGTCTTGCCCTCCTTGCGTCTGCAACCAGTCTCGTCCTCCTGCAATTTGTTGCCATGATTGCCCTGGTCTCCTCTGCAGCCAACCTCGCCCATCCTTGGTCTGTAGCCAATCTTGCCCATCCATGACCTGTAACCAGTCTTGCCCACCTCGTGTTTGTAGCCATGCATACCCATCCAGAGTTTTTAGCCATGGATGAAACTTTAAACTGCGATCTCCCCGAAGCCACAACAGACCTATAAGAACTTGCAGGGGTTCCAATGGCTGGGTGATGAAGGATAATGAGTGCTTCAAGCTCCTAGGATTATGAGATTGCATAGCTTGACTCTGCCTCTGCAATTCTGAGAGTGCATCCAGGAGAGCTGTGCTTTCTGGGAGGTGTTGTATCATAAGGCGGAATGAACAATGAGCAAGTAGCAAGTGGGGTGACGTGATGCATTGAACTTCGTGGAGGCTGGAGTTTGAGAGATTAGAAACATAGTCACGGACAGATGAATGATAAATATTGATGGGAAGACTGCTATCGATAGGAATGTCCACGACAGATCGTAATTGCACCAACACCGTCTCAACATCCTTACCCTCACCAAAGCCAAGAAGTTCCGAGATTTGTGAGACCGGCAGAGGGTCCGCAAGTGCAGCAATGACAGACAAATGATGGTATGCCCGCTTTGGGTTGGCACATGTGGAAAGGATACGATCATATAACTTGTACATCTCCGTTCCTGGGAGCAGTTTGCTCGTCAGCTCCAGCATAAGCTGAAGGCGATCGTGGGGATCATTGTATCCATCATCGATAAACTTCATCATCGTGGATGCCACGATGAAACGTCTGCCCGCTCGGCTAGCCAACCGTGCAAGTGCATGCTCCGTCGGTTGCGGGAAATTGGGATAGCGACATCGCAGCTCTTTGAACGAATGCTCCAAGAAAATACAGATGTCGCTATCAACATCTGCGCCATCTAACGAAATGATGGTAGCAACACCCTCCCCCGAGATTTTCACCGGTATCTCGCACACCAGCGAGCGCACCTCTTCTTGCTGGAAGGCATTACGGATTTGCGCTTCCGAGCGACTCGTGAGTAGAATGTGTGTCACTGGCAGATCAGGATCGTGTAAAGCTTGACCAAATAGGGATATGAGATCAGTAATCTCAGCTTCGGACGTGCATTCATCAAGGGCGTCAATGGTAAACACCAACGGCGGAGACTCGTGCAGTCGGAATCGAAGCCTCCGGAGAGGTTGGAGAAAGAGTGCCTCCATCTGGTCTTCAAGGCACTTTTCGGGGTCTAGAAGGGCGGGATTCTCACGGATAGTTCTGCTGACGTCGTCCCGGATGCTGGGGAAATTGACAGCAAGCTGGTAGGCAAGCGTCGCAAAGAAATAACCAGTCGTGCAACGTTTCGTGTGCTTGCGCGAAAAAAAGAATGTCCCCGCGAGCCGCTTTTCGCTCCTCTGCTCTTTCACTTTCAGACTTTTCATTCTTTCAGCTACAGTGAATGCAACAGCGGACTTCCCAACGCCCGCCGTGCCATGCAACCAAATGAGTCGACTCTTCGCTGAATTATCCAATAGCCCGTGCATGTGATCGAGAAGATCCACGCGGGTCCCTTTTAAACATTTTGGATGTGGTTGACGTTCACGGGAATTATACTCGGCACCCTTGACAGCGACCTGGGATAGCTTCTCCCAAGCTCCTTCAGATGATCGATCTTGTCAACGAAGTCAGAGATCATATACGTGATAAGGTATAGAATAACCTACCTTGATCCGAATAACACATTGACGAACGGATCGTGACACAAATGACAAACGGGAATAGCACGAATCGGGGCTCTGTGTTTGACATTAATGTGCTTAAAAACACTTCGGATAGTTATATAGATGAAACGCACTAAGACGTTAACCGAAACCGACTTTCAAGCAGTAATAAGTTCAATCTTCAGAGCGAGAGGTAAATTGTGGGAAACTAAAGTCGTTTTGGCGTGTTACGCTTGTATCTGATGGTGATGAGATGGACGAGAAACAAGACAGGTGTGGATTATGAAGATCGCAGGGCCAGGGCGCAGGAGCTACTAGATTCGAATATATAATGGCCTTTGCAGTGTGAAAGACTCGCTGGATGGTGGGTTGCCAATTGAAGAATGACCAGTCAAGCGCTCGTTGCCAACGGCTGCGCTTGGTTAGTTGTTCCCGGACGAGCGCTTGGCTGGCCGTTCTGGCCGCGGCGCCCGTTTTGGTCCCAGGAGCACGTACTTTGATCAACATGCATGACGGCCAATTCATAACGTCCTCCTTCCGGCAGTTTTGTAGTGGAAGCTTTTTGAAGCCGCCAACTGTCCACGCCAAACCGTGTCAACGCCAGCACTTGTAACAGACCGTATGAAGAAAGTGTTTATGCTGCAAATCTGTCATCAAGAGGACCTAGTTTCAGTTACCCAATGCGCAAAAACAGCCTATAACCTCCTATGACCTGAAAACTATTCTCATCCCTTCAAATTTCGCAACAATCCAAACGTTGACTACTTGTCGATTGTCAATGTGAAGTTGGTACGGAATATACACCTCGAAAAAAAGACAGGACTCAACTGACCTTGAGTCATTGATATATACTGTGTCGTGCATGCCGCTTAGACTGAACAATAGTTTCTTAGTACTGTGATGCGACCCTTTTGTATTCGAGGATGCCAAGGACATACTCAGAGACGTCACTAATTGGAATACAAACTAGATTACACTTCAACTTTTACAGCTGCTGGTGCCCCCTCACTGCCTGACACCTTGACGTTTAGCCAATCCTCATAATATACACACTCTTGTGGATTTGTGGGTCCCTTGTCACGGCAGAAGTCAAACACAGGACACCTGCCGCAAGGAGCCTGTGACCACCCGAGGGCTACTCGCTCCTGGCGAATGGCTCGGTACACAAACGCTCCACCAGCGCTGAGGCCGTCATCCGCCTCCGGAGATTGCAATTTAACACGTTTCGAGGTTGAAGTTGCCTTCTTCTCCTTCATTTTCTTTGATTTTCGTCGACGATCACCGTCAGATTCGGATTCAGATTCGGAAGTATCAGAAGAAGTATCGCCCCGCTTCTTCCCTTTGCTCTTGCGTTTAGATTTCGGGGGTTTACGATCGATGTCCGAGTCGTCCTCGCTGTCGCGTTCACGTGCCTTGCGTTTCTTTTTCTTACTTCTACGATCGTCGTCGCTGCTGTCCTCGCCATCGCTGCTATCATCCTGTTTGCTCCGTTTCCTCTTGCTCTTAGAGCGCTCTTCTTCGGACTCGGAGTCACTGTCAGATTCCTCGGCGCGGCGCCGTTTACGCGATTTGCTGCCTTTCTTCTTTTTGGAAGATCCACGCTTGCGTTTCTTCCGATTGTCATCAGTATCTGACTCTGACTCTGATTCTGAACCGGATTCTGCAGAGTCCACCGTGGCGTCCCAGACAGATGCGCTAAACGCAGGTAACTAACAAATCAAACCGATTAGCAAACTAGTATAGTGCGGTCGATGGAATATGAATAACCTTCTCAATCTCTCCGTCGAGTTCGAGCACTCTCAGTAACATTTCGACGTGATCGACACCCAACTGCGTCTCCGTGATTTTGCTCTTGCTCAGGAAGTGCTGAATTTGCTGTGCAGAAGGATAGGGCGGTGCAGTACCTATGGCGTAGAGCCTGTGTTCGTTCTGTGCCGAGCGAGATTGTTTGGGGAATGACTACAACAGAAAAGTGTGAGTCGATGAGTCACTATTGTAAAAAGACGGCGCACCCGGTCTCGGATGTAGTGTAGACATGCAGTTGACAGAAGCTTGATAAATTCTGTGTCGAGCTCATTGTCGGTATACCACGGCCCACCGGTTAGCTCGACCGAAGGTTCTAAGTGGGCGAGCATGTAGATCTTGCGAGTTGGATGCTAGCATAGATGAGACGAGAAGAAAAAAATCGGAACTGGACAGTGAGACGCACCCTGACAGCCTTGATAGCCTTCACGAGCTGCTTCTGCACCAGTGATTTAAGGCATCTATCGATCACGGTCTGGTGGAGTTCGGTTTTAGCTTTCAGGTGCTTCGTCCAGATGCCTACAAATGACATGAGCTCGTGTGTAACATTTAACACGTGAATATCTCACCCTCGTTTGCTGAAGCCTGGATGTGACCGAGAACCATGGCCTCTTCACCACTCATATCCTTTTTCCTGTACGCTGCGATCAGGAACATCACGGAGAGCGAGTGGAAACACGATACGCACACTTCTATCTCCTTTTTCATTACCGCGCGGAAGGAGATACCGCCTGCGGCGTCCTTCAGGACTTTGAGCATGCCCTGCGATGACGAATGTATGTCAGGCTAACATCAAGTTGACATTATATAGACACTCACCGCCCCCAGCAGAAAGTTAATAGCTGCTGTTCTGGCAGCGACATCTGGCACAATCTTAACAGATTCTTTTGCGGATAGTGTCTAACGATTGAAAGGACGATCAGTATAGCAATGATAACTCAAGAGTCTGTCGGACGAGCCTTGTCGCTGCTGGAAAGAGCAGCTTGATGCAGCTTTTGCTCTTCCGGGTTGAGTTTTCTTCCACTCATGTTGCTGGGAGGTAGCGACGATTTGCAACTGGTCGATCAGAGTGGTTTTGTATAGAGATAGTATACCTTGAAAGTCACATGATTTCCATTTAGGGAAACATACGCCGGTTGGTCTCGTGGTCGGCTTCTTATCATGCAAATACCACGAGTGATATAAAGCAATCCCACATTAGACATGCATCGAAAGACTCATTCAGCGTTCCCACCATGGTCAGCACACTGCATGTTGCAGGATTTGTGGTAGCGCTCGGTCTTGTTGCATTGTGGCACAGCACCAGTGCGTCTCACAACCTCTGGAGGTTTCTGCAGCAGAAATCCGCTCTGTTGGCGGGCAGGGGACTGCCTGACTTTGCCCAGCTGACGGGGTTTCCTCATCCAAAGTCGATACCTGGGTTTAACATAGCCCACGCTCGTCCTCGCCCATACCGCCCTTTCAGATGGGAATACCACCAGAACATGTGTATGTGTGTTGCCCTGTCCAACATGCTTCACTTATATGTGGCCTTTCACAGCTCTCAAGAAGCTAGAGCCAGACTACTGGCTGGAACTGGAGAGTACTTATACCGATCGCATCGCCCAGCGGCGTAAACTCTACGCCCTCCACGGCAAGCTTGTCATAGATGAGCTGCCAGGCAGC
Source organism: Rhizopogon roseolus (assembly GCA_930272055.1). Lineage (NCBI taxonomy): Eukaryota > Fungi > Basidiomycota > Agaricomycetes > Boletales > Rhizopogonaceae > Rhizopogon > Rhizopogon roseolus. The sequence continues at coordinate 29,764 of CAKNEV010000146.1, forward strand.
GAAGCGGCTTCAAGGGAGCTGATGGAGATGGTCGTTCAGTACCTCTGCATGAGATACCCCAAACAGTTCGACTATAATGAATGGACGTCGACATTCCGCAACCACATCCTCGGCTCGACTGCTAACCTTAAAACGGTGCATCCGCTGGTTTTCCTGCTTGAGAATGTCCCAGAGGACTTCTTGATCACCCAGGAAGACTCAGAGACTGGGCTGTATACCCTACGAGCTGCAGTCGGTACATCAGCAGTCGGATGGAATATTAATCAGAAGATGGGCAGACCACTGCACGAAATCCATGGCCCAGTTCCTGATTACAAGGAGAAGATGGCGTTCTCCATGGATAGGCACGTAACGTGGTACATGGTGTTGGGTATCAGTCATAATAATGCTACGATGGATTTACAGGTACTTCTCTAAGATGCCATGTGACAAACCCATTCAACGAGGGTCTTGGGGTCTTGAAGTCGGGGAGCCTCTCTTTCTTCAGACGGATGAGCCCGATTGGAATCATCGTCAACATCAGAACCAGGATCTCCCTCTATCCGACATTAACCTACGAGTTGACTGGCAAACTTTACGCCGCCTGCCAAAGTCGAAGGCAATCGTGTTCAACTTCAAGGCCCTCTTCACACCAGTAACGGATTTCCGCAACGAGCCATTCGTTCCAAAATTGCTTTTGAAGGTTTTACTCGAAGGAAAGAAGTCAATCTTGGAGTATAAAGGAACATGGCACATCGAACATAAAGTTATACCTGCGTTACGAGAGTGGGCAAAGGAGCAAGAAGACAAAGGGTATGTCCCCAAAGATTGGCAGGAGAGGACTTTAGATGAGGATCCATTTTATCCTGGGTGGGAGGAGCATTACCCTACGCATACTTGACAGGTACAAACACATCTCAGTCGTCTTCATTCATGAGCTCTGCCAGTTCTCTCTCTTCTTCTTCCGTAAGCGCATCCTGATCAGCATCGCCTTTGGGTTGGGGAGTGGGAGCAATAACTGTCGCTTTTGAGTGTCCTGCAGGATTGTCTGGCTTCGAATCACGAAGTTCTATAGGAATTATTTGCACGAGTCTCGATACATACTAGGCAGACATAGACTTACCACTAAACCGCCATCTGCGGATAGTACCATCCAGACTGGCACTGATTATCCATGGCTCGACGCGTGTTCTCCCGTCATCTGTACGAGTCTTACTGACCCACAATCTCAGCGCAGTGACGTCATGCCAGTGTGCGTCAATCTCCCCCAGAACTTCAGGTTCGGATGGGGTTGAGACATCGTACAGCCGGACGACGTCTCCATATGCGGTCACGATGTAAGGCTCTTCAAAATCAGAGAGCGCCAGTGGAAGAATAGCTCGCACCGGTGCCGGGTGCGTGATGGGTGGAATGGGCTTCTGGTCGGATCCCGGTGGGTAGGGTATTACTTGAACAGTTTCGTCTGATGACGCTAAAGTAGGGATTCAGCTAAATAACGAGATGGCTTTTATTCAAGATCGATGTTACCTGTCCAGATGTAACCCGCACCATAGATTATTTCAGTGATGCGCGTTCGATGGTGGTTGAGAGTATCCTGAAGAGTTCCTCGCCACCGTGGTCGTTGTCCGTCTTCTTTTTCTAGCTTCCACACCTTCAATACTCCCATGGTGTCAGCAGTCAACAGGGTGACTGAGCCATCAGCATTGGCAGTTCCAGCAATGCATTCTACCGGGCGAGAATGAGCTGAGACTGACCCCGCAGGCTGCGGAGACTTCTCGATAACATCGGTGAGATCCCTAAGCGTCGAGATTAGGACTGCAAGCACGAGGAGAAGCCTCGTTACCAGAATTTGACGATCTTGTCCGAGCTACTACTGATCAAAAGTTTCACAGACGGGATGACGAGCAGAGTTTTGAGAAAATCATCATGAGCAAGGGTCGTGGTGATAAGGCCCTTTGTCTGCGAGAGGGTGCCTGGTGTTTATCACTTACTACGACTTGATATGTTTGAATACATACATCAGTGTCCCATATTTTAAGGGTCTAATGAAAGGAGTCAGCATCACTCGAGCAGTCATATACGCCATCCCTCGCCTTGTCCCAAGATCCAGTAATCAGAAGCTTTTCATCGCCCGAGTTCGGGGATCTATCATAAAACGCGAGACAGGTTACCGGCGCGGTATGACCTCTGTATATCTGTAAAGTTCGTCCTGTCTGCGAACACATGGCCTCCTAAGTCTAGTTCTTCAAATACAGTTCACCGAAAGCACATACCTCTAAATCGATTTTCTTGGCCACATGCGCACTCTCAGCGATCCATGCGCAGTTACCACGAATTTGGATGTCGATTGCGTTCCCGCTGAGCTTGATTGGGGATCCGAGGGATTTTGTTCTTTCCGCCTTTCGTCTGCGAGCCTAAGTAGCCAACTGATCTCAGCGAGGAACGGTGAAATCGGCTTTGAAAGACAAACTTCAGTCAGCACAAGTTCGGCTTGTGATCTCAACAAGTATGAGTCAGCCATGGAGAATTGAAGAATTATGCGAGGCTTTAAGCTGATCGATCATCTATGTAATGGACTGACGCTCTGTGTTTGGCAGAGGCTTCTGAAATAAACAATCGCTTTGAGAATCATTACCAATTGGGGACAGACTATCCATATGCATCGAGTCATTGTCAACACATTTCTAGCAGCCCAAATAAATACCATGACGAACGAATCTTCACAGTCCCAAAAAATCCACGCATTTCCCGCAGAGTAACATTGTTATGGGAAACAATTGAAACGATCCTAGTTCCTCCGAGTCCATCCCTGTACGAACCTGAGAAATAGCTGTGCAACCGAAAGAAGCTGATTATCGGCCACCAATTAGGACCACTTGAAACTATCATTGGTGCGGGTGTGAGTGAGCTGCGACCTTACCGTCTCATCGAAATGCATCTCTGCGGGTATCGCTAATGCCTTGCCTTCATCAGTGATCGCTTCTGGTTCATCACCAGTTTCTATGCGCAGAGAATTAGGTCTGCAAGTCTATCCTAACACATTTCATATCCTACTCATGTTGGCTGACCTCCCGTGATCACTTCGTGACTGGAATCGTGAAATGACTTGTAGTATCATGGTGATGAGCATAGAAAGGTGACGGAACAAGTGCATTTAGAAGGCCGCAATGACATGAGGGAAAGACTCTTCACATCATCTCGTAACACCACATCGATTCTTCTGCCAGATACTACATGCGGCTGAAGAAGATGATATCAATGCAGTCCTGGATAACGACAAGCATGAAGAACCGGATCTCAAGAATAGGTAGATTGAGGATTGAATTCAAGAGTATAGTCGCGTCGTCGAAGCTCTGTCACTCGCCTCCTGATTCGTCCATCAGCACTTTCCTCATTTTTCTGCGCCACCATCGCGCCCACCCATTCCCTCGTGCCGCCTCCACACTTATGCACAGTGTCAAATTTTGAAGGATTGTCCAACCATCTCGTGCCCGAGGTTAACCTCTCTCAAGGAGATGGGCGCTCAGAATCAATTCTTTTTGCGAGTGATTAGTGTCGAGTTGAGTTCTTCACTTCCTGTTCAACAATAGAATCAACAAAATATGTGCAAGTCGTCTTCACTGACTCACGTACCCAAGGCAGAAAGTGCCCCATCGCGACTAGTCGAGGTTTACAACAAGAGCGCGTCAATTGAGACTCGTGGGTCCTTGACGATGCGGGAAAACGATGTTGGGATCCACAAGCTGAACAATATGTGCAGCCGCTTCCAGTACTTTCCTCGCAGCGCTGTGAACATCGTTTGGGCCAGGGACTGCATATTCGTGAGAATTGGTGAAATGGCCTTGACCGCAGAGGCTAGCTCAGAATCCTTTGTCTTCGCGCCCACTTCTAATACTTTCAGTGCAGCAATCAGGCTTACAGCGCTTCGAAGGAAACATCCCTCGATGGCTTTGCCCCCAATCTCGCAAAACGACCTGAGATCCCGCGATGGTGAGATATTCTTGAACATAGCGAAGATATAAGTAGGAAGTGGTGGGGAAGCGACTGCAAGCACCTTGACAGGATCCACGATGGTTATAACTCTGAGGATCGATGGACGTTCTTCGGGTTTCCTAGACAAGCACCGCGATGAGAGCAGTCTGTAAGTCTCATTCATATTGATCTCGACTCCGCGGAAGGGCTCCTGCCCAGACCCTATTGCAGTGTTAACTTGCAGCATACGTTGAATCCGGAAATAGGGCTCTCTCCCCGAAAAGATCTTTGACAATGATAAGAAAACCAAGTTATAAAGGATTATCACAATTCATCGCACCTGCAACATAACGCAGCCAAAGGAGTAGATATCTCCTGCTTTGGTTGGCTTCGGTGGTGATTGAGGCTCCTCGCTATCGTTGGCGTAGGCTACAAACTCTGGGGCCATCCAGCGCGTATTCCCTGCCTGTACTGAGTCGAACGTTACATTTCCAGACTCAGTTACAACCATCGATAGACCGAAGTCTGTGAGGCGAAGATTTTGACAGCCATCAAGCAAGATATTGTTCTGCCAACAATCCGTTGAATTCAGCCATACACTGCGTATGTACTAGACCTACCGGAGTCAGGTCACCATGCGCGATATTTTTCCCGTGCACTAGGATATAGCCTTTAGTACATGGTACCGTCTCAGTATCCATCGACGGAACGCACAATAACTAACACCAGCAGCCACCTGCTGTATCTGAAATCGTGAATCAGTACAAACTAGCAATGCGATAGCTGTACACCTACAAGCTCCGATTTTCTCCGGCCAGAGAGCTGAGGGAACTCCCGCTTCAAGTACTCATTCAATGTGCCGTTTGGCATCCATTGAGAAACTAGTGCAGGAAGTGGCCCAAAATCATGGTCCATCATTATACCCTCGAAAGGAACGATATGGTCGTGGGACAACTGAATCCAAACATAAGCCTCGCGACGAATCCTCTGAAGAGAAAAATCAATCAGCGAGTGGAACCATGAGTGTTTTACGCCCGAACCCAGCCTGCCTGACGCAGTGCTTCACTATCGTTTAGATTGCGAACCCGGATGGATTTGAGTGCAACCTAGATTGTGATAAATAAAAGGATTCCTAGTTGCTTGAAAACTCACCAGGAGAGTCCCAGATGGTGTAGACAAAGAGCATTTCCAGACGTCACCTAGCCCTCCCGATTGAGGAAATTTTGCAAGTTTTTTTATGTCTACCGAACGAATAGGAGCTGGTTCGATTTTGAAGTCTACCTGGACAGGGGTCTGGCAACATCAATATGTATAACGAATGCAAATGTAGCATCAACATACAGTAGAGAGATTTCCGGGACCCATGACGAGGTGAAAAGGTGAAGACGAATCATTGCGCTTTATAGCGCAAGCCTCGTTTTTTTGCCTCCTTGCAAGGTCTCCTTGACATCGTCTTCCCTGTGTATGTGTTTTCGGAGTAGCGCCGCCCGGAGGACGGAGTACACTATTTTCGCGATAAAAGTATATTGCTGTCCCGGGAGTAGATGGGCCCTGTTACGATTCCGACATAGTTTGGCTCCGAACGGAGAAAACAATGCAATTGCCAAGGCCCTGGACGGATCAAATTACATACTGGGACTTCAAGCTTCAAGCTTCAGTCACCACTCCCGCCACATACGTTAGACGGGAAATGCATAATTTTCACTTATTGCTGAATAACATCACAAATTTTTTTTAAATTTCACTATAAAACGCTACACCTATAGTTCAGGTGCCCATAATAACACATATACATATCGGATCTACTCTGCTATATACTTTAGGTCTCTGTCGACTATGTAGGTCCAAAGAATTTTTTTAGTTTGTTGCGAGTTTGTTCAAATTGCAGCGGCAGCAGCAGAAGTTCGGGTGTTAAAAATGCAACAGAAACGCACAATTTCGTCATGCTATGTCACGCGATTACTCAGAAACTTGTTTTACTACTCAACAGACTTGGAAACGCAGTCAAATTGCAGAGCTGATGGATTTCTACGCACAATGTGAACATAGTTTGGTGTAGGCCAGTCACAAGAAAAATACACAGCACAGCGGAGTCTGAAATTTAGAGCCTAATTCGTCGCGTTATACGCTACCGTGTTGAAATCGTTGACGACACCACAAATCTCCCACAGCTGATTTTCCATTCCCGTGAGGAAGATATTTGGTTACCACTCAATACACGGTTCAAGGAACTGAGAAATCACGCATGAGCCTTGGCACTGAGAAAAGGCGATAGCTCATGCTTGCACCAGGGCTGCCGAGAGCTGAGCTCATAATAAAATTTCCTCCCTGCGGGCAGCAGGGTTGACCTGCATAGACCGGTGTCCTCACGACTTCGCTAATCTCCCGATGTCTTCCAAATGGATCGCATCGATCGCTCACTGATCCCAGTGTTGTTCCGTCTGACATTTAGCAGGAATATTTGCAAAGTTATGTCTTTTCGTTCCCTGGGTATGTAATGTCCAATCGTAGTATGATAATGTGATTAGTCGTCGAAAGTTGAAAGTTTGTGGTCCGACTCATTTTTTTTTTTTTTGGGGGGGGGGATTGGCCTAGAGGCTAGCATTCCGCAAACGGCTGCAAACTGGTCAAGACAACTACTGGCCAGCAAGGGAGGAAATAAATGCTGCGAAAAATGATTGTTCTGTACCTTTCTGAGGGAGTTTGTGGAGTCCAGCCTTTACGAAAACAGGTCATCAGTATATTGTTACCCACATTCCACGCATGGGTTCTCACATAATTGAGTAGACTGTGAAAAAAGTGAAATTTACAAGGGCGGCGAATTTCTGGCATCCCTTGACGCCTTCATCATAAGGTTAAGTGCGTCTTGGTATGTCTTGGGCTCCTCGTAACCCAACTTTCTGGTGGCTCGGTGTAACAGCCACTCGTCTTCCGGCAGATATCTGCAGCCGTGACGCTTCACCATCTTTAAGGCAGTAATGATACCAACGTGCATATGTACACTCACCCGGGATTCCTGAACGGTCCGAGTCTACAGTGCTCATTGAAGTTGAACGTGTTGAACTTTCCCAGGATCAAATCATTGTTATTGAGGTATGTTTCATAATAACCATTGCTTGGCCACAACTCTTGAACGCAACACCTTTATGACAAATGGAACTTCGTACTACGCATATACGACATCGACCGACATCATAAACCACTGGTTCTTCGTGTGGAAAATCACCGAAAGTTATGAGGACGCTGGAGGCTGCACTACTATAGCAATATTCTTTATGTATGCCGATGGTAATCTTTCCAAATGCGTCATTACATCCGGCAAGTTCTGTTTGATCATTAGATTAGGAACGGAGCGCTTTTGAATTTCATCCATGAGCAAGCGTTTAGCCTCATTTCATGGGCCTTCCACGCCAACATCATCCCCCGTATCCCAAGCAAAGAAATCAGTCGCCCCAGCATCACCATCTAGGGCTTCAGATGCATCCATTCATCGGAAATTTCGAACGTTACTCCACGAGTTGCGCTCGATCGCTAATACATGGGATGACATCGTCCTCGTCGACGGCTTAAAAGCTGCGCGGACTCTGGTCGATTCCCGCACCGAGTTGGAGTGTGTGCTCAATCTCTCATCCTCTTAGCGGTCGGTAATCATCATAGGAGGTCTTCAGCAATGCACTCGCCATGGTTCCTCCCGACGCGCAGCCTGGATCAGTCATGGTTGCTCCAAAGCTCGACGTGATGGACAAATGTATCGCTCAACTCGTTTCAGTTCTCGCGAAGCTCGTAAGATGGCGTTTGTTCCGTGTCTCAGTTTGATAATGAGCATTCTCCAGACGAAGTTATTGCAGAGAATGAGCACTGTTCTCGATAATATGGACGCCCTAATGTTCGAAGCGGAGAGGTTGAAGGGTTTTCAGTGGTGTCACGAGGAACCTCTATGGACGTCATGGCCTATCGAGAAATTTGGTATGCAAACATCTCATCCTTCACCATCCCTCGCTGACAAGGGTTATGCAGTGCTATCTTTGTCTGGGCTGACAACTCCCTATCATCGATCTCTCGCACTTCACAAGGAGCTAGTCGACACCTTGCGTAGTCATACATTATCCTTTGAAGAATCTCGGAGCGCAATCAGTCAGTGGGTCGAGCAGCCTTACCTAAGAGATGAAGGTTGGCATGAAAAATGGGAGGATCTTTGTGAAGTAGAGGTAGAAAAATGGGACGCAAGATAATACAACAGCTAGACAAAACACTCGCAGCGTACAATGCATCACTAATTATAGGTCTTCCTCGTCGGATATATGGATCTCTTCAGTATTGTCTACTTGCTGTGGTGCCGAGGCCGGCACGGACGAGTCTTGGTCCCCGTCTGCTCCCGGAAGAGCTGTCTTTTTAGCTGCAACAAACGCAAGGCCCTTCGCTCCACTGGCTTGTTGTTCTGCAGCGGCCATAGGATCCGCTGCCTGAGCCGTGACTGGTCGCACCGAAGTACCATTTTGTTTCGCTGATAGTGTTTGGGCAGCGAGATAAGATGCTTCGGTATTGAATTGTGCTTGGACACTCCGCTTGATGCGAAGCATTTCTCGGAATGTATCCTCCGAACCCGTTTCGATTTCGAAGCTGTTCCACTCCTGCCAGAACTTGGGGTTGACGCGAGGATCACAAAATTGGGAAGCGTGCGCATAAATGGCGCGAGCACGGTCGATTTCGCCAAGTTTGCGTTCCAATGCTGCGAAACGCAGGCACATTTCGGCAGTTTGCTTGTCAGGAAGAACCTCCAGTGCGCGCTCGAAAATGGGGCGGGTGGCTGGTAAGCCGTAGTTAGCAGTGGCCTTCGCGATGTAGATCGTGTACATCTGCCGTCATAAAGTCAGCGAAGGAATTTATGAAATGCAAGTGATTACAGTACCTCGAATTTGTCCTCATCAGCGACAACCTGAGTTGCACGCTCATAGATTGCCATGGCTCGCTTTGCCAGACCATAGTCTTCCTCCAATTGACCGTACATCAGGAACAAGGGTTTACATGACTTTGGTGGACATTTTTCTAGTGCCTGTTCAAACAGATCACGGGCTCGCTCCAGTTTGGATCCTCCCTGACGGGCTGTCAGCGAAACAAGAATAAAAAATAAGCACGAAAATACGTACGTATCGCTTCACAAACTTGGACAAGTAGATATTCCATATTTCAAACGATATCGGAAATGTGAAGACTTCCGTGCCTCGCTCGTACACCTGTTTGGAAACCTTTCTTAACAAGTGCCGGCAAGAGCTTTGAGATCAGGTCGCACCTTGAAACTGTCCTCCCAATATTGATTCTCTTCAAGGAAACCGGCATAGTTGACAATAACTTGGGCGTTGGCGATCTTTAGATCCATAATTCTGTCATAGACGGCCTTCGTCGATTCAACAGTCCCAATTGACTCCTCAAGGTCAACATAGAATGACCAGAGTTTTAAGGATTTAAATAATCGAGCTTGGACTGGTAGAGACTGTCAAAAATCAGTATGTATCGAAAATAATTTGGTGGAACGACCTCACATGATCATGGTAGCTTATCTTGGTGTTTTTAGGAATCGCAGCAGCACGTTGCATGACTCTAACAGCTTCATCATAATTTCTAAGAGGAGTCAGTAAATGAGGTGGAAACTAGATAATAATTCTCACTCATGGCGAAGTTCCATCTCTGACCATTCGCACCAGATGTCTGCAAGGTCCTCGACCGCCTTGAAATTTACTTTCGTAGCTTTCTCGAGAATTTTACGAGCACTATCCAAGTCAGGCTCCGCCGAACCTGAGGACCCACCTTCCTCGTAGAACTTTGCAAAGTTGACGTAAAGTCTATGGAGGTTGGCAGTAGCCTTACGCGGATTGATAGTCTCCAGTGCTGTAGTGTACGTTTCGGCCACCTGAGTAGGCGTCAGGCGAGCCAATTACAGCCTTGCTATGCTTACCTTTTCATCATCTTCGCCCCAAAGAGCAACTCTCTTCTCCCATTCCTGGACATCATTTGGATTTCTTCGGATTAAGACGTCGTTGACCAAAAATGGTCGTCTGTCCATGAGAGCTTCAAACTCCTTCATCCTGACGTCAAGCTCTCGTTCAGTCTCCTTCACGTCTTCGTCGTCATCATCTTCGTCAGGATTCTCGAGGCTCTCCATCATGGCATTGATCAGCGACTCGCAAAACTCTGCATACGCATCGAAAATCTGCGTGAAGTCCCTGATCGTTAACACAGTTGCGATGCCCGCCTCGAAGGTACTTTTCGCCCGATCAAATTCGCCACGTTTAATCCAATAGGTTGCGAGCCCAGTCCAGAGACGGCCAGCCTGGTCTTTGTAAACTTCAAGACCGTCCTTGTGCACAATGCGTTCTATGTTGAGCTTCCGTGGGCTGAGGGGATCTTCATCTTCGTCATACGCCGGGGCCGGTTTTTCGGTAGCAGGACCATCCATACGCACGAGCTGCCCAACATCCTTTCCCATAGCGTCCGCATCAGCTTTCGCAGTGGCCTCATTGGACTCAACTGTGGCATCCACATCCAACCCAACTTCATCAGCGAATTGCTCGACAATATCAAGGAAATCTCCAAGAAGTTGATATGGGCTTTTTCCTTCGGGACTGACATATTCCCCTCGTGATGCTTTTCTTGCCAACGAGAGCAGGAGCTTAGCAGCTTCGAGCGGCCGCGGTATAGAGTCTGATGGTGAGAGTAGGATGGAGGTGTAGTGCTCAGTAACACTTGGGTCAACAGTAAGGTAACGACGATAGACGGACACTGTTGTGGATCCGCCCTTCGTCTCTGCCCAGAGTAGATATCGAACCCATATTCGTGAATGTAGTGAAGGCGGCAAAGTGCGCAAAGCTCGGTCAAATGTCCGACGAGCATGCGTGTGAGAGATGACAGATGGGCACATGGGGTGAAAGAAGATGGATGTGTACATTATCCACAATCTGGGTAGCTAGAATGACGCTGAAGTTAGCGAAACCCGACGGTCAATTACGAATAGAACATACTTTGGGTAACCACATGAGGGCTCTTTCGTATGTAGCAACCAGCGCCCTCCACTCCTCCCAGCCTACGACGCCATCAAGACCATCTTCCCAAGTCTCCATGTCCTCCTTCTCCTCCTCTAAGGCATCCTTCATTTCAGGGAGCTTCTTCCTTCCACCAGCTCTTTTCTTCACGACCTGTCTGCCGAGAACATAAGACATTCTCATTTGGAGGTAAGACTTCCATAGTTTGAACGATCCAGGAAATTGAACAATAGCTGCTTCGTAAAGGTAGGTTAAGCATTGCAACGAGTGTCTAGCCAACGGAGTCGCGAGGGGACCAAGGAGTTTCGCAGTTTCGTCGGGCAAGTTCGCGCGTCGCTCTGCCTTCAGTTGTGCGCTAAATGACTCTTTCGTGGTATGTATGGCAGTCCACCACGCGCGAAAAGAGGACGGGTTTCGGAGAAGGTCTTCCTCGCGCTGAACATCCTTGATGGATAGCAAGTTCGAATTGGTCGTCGGCGTCGGTATTGGAAGCGTCAGAGGAAAATGAGACGTCAGAGATTTTACTGAAGTCGACTTCTCTGCTACCGAAGGCATTTTGAGGTTCGGTGAGTTAGCCTTGTAGCAAGTAGGATTACCAGCGAAGGGAGTAAACTAGTAGCAGTTTGTTTGTTTTCCTCATCTAGGATAACCAAACAACTCCTGTTCGTCCACTGCTGCACGCCGACATGGTAAGAATTCTGCTATCGATCTGCACACAGTTTGAATGAGCATTTTGTGAATAGCATAACGTCAAGCGCACTCGACAGTCCCCCGGGGCACTTGCAGAGAACAAACTAAGAGAAATGTCCAAAATAGAAGAGTATCTGGCTCTATCAAACGATGTGCTATCTCGAGTATGAATCAATTTGCTCATACATCATCATCCTTCTGATTAGCAGACTCATACTTGCAGAAGAAGAAGAAGGACTGGAGCGAGGACGCGTTTCAAATAACTCAGAGTTTGCTTCAGATCAACCCTGAATTCTATACCGTGTGGAATTATCGCCGGAATATCCTACTCAACGGTATATTTCCTCAGAGGTGCGCAAATAAGAACCTTATAAGAAACATCCTGGGCTTTATACCCTTCGTAGTACCCCCGAGGAAATCAATAATATTTTGTCTAATGAGCTCTCCATGACCCATACCGCTCTGCAAGCAAATCCAAAAGTATACTGGATTTGGAATCACCGTCGATGGTGTCTTGAGAATGTCCCAGATGGTCCGGAACACGATGGAACGCCGTCCATGGAATGGAGACAGACAAACTGGGACAAGGAACTCTCTGTAGCGGAGAAGATACTTAAAACGGATGCGAGGAATTGTCAGTCGTCTCGCTGCTCTATTTACGCATGTCTGTCGCTCATCTACCCCTAGTCCATGCTTGGAATTATCGCAGATACATTCTTGCGAATATGCCCGCAAGCAGGAATGAGACATCAGAGCTGGCTTACACTTATAGTAAAATTAAAGCGAATTTCTCCAACTTTAGCGCATGGCATCAAAGGTCTAAGACTTTGGCAGTGCTTTGGGAAAGTGGCCAGCTGGATCCTGTCCAGTCGAAAGACGATGGTGCGTGTACCCTTTCAATCAAATTGTGATTTTTAGAGCTCTTTTTCTGCAGAATTCGAGCTCGTGAGCTCCGCATTATATACTGATCCAAACGATCAAAGCGCGTGGATATACCATAGATGGCTTATAGGCTCTGGTTTGAGAATAAGCTGATTCGTATGCAACTCAACTTAGCGCTTTTAACAGGGGAAAACGGAGAACAATTGGAACGAGAGATACGAGTCATTACTGAATTACTTCAAGAAGAACCTGACAGCAAATGCAAGCCGCCATATTGGTTCATCGTCTCCACTTATTGATTCTTTCGACAGGGTCTATGGAGTCGTTGGTCCACTATAAGCGACTTCTTCTCCAAAACCACTTGCCAGATTCCCAAACACTCAAACAGGAATGCGTGGAGCTACTTTCTCGTTTGATGGACTTGGACCCTGTTCGATGTTTCAGATATCGAGATCTGAGTGAGTCGCTTGTGTGGAAGTGTACCGATGTGCTTAACGTTCTTAGCGAGGGACCTTGACCAATAATTCATTTGGTGGTGACACAATCTCGGGCAATGCTCAAACTTTCCGATGACCCTATGCCATTGAAATTGCAAGCGAATGTTTAAATGCCAAAGCTACGTACCCAAGTACACAACATGTGCGGACAAATGATATTGAAGCAATTCCCTCCAACATAGTAAATTACTTTTTTTCATTGGTGCGCGATTTAAATAAGCATATCGGCCTACAACAAGAAACTAGTTGCAACTTATTGTACGTGGAGCAATGTATTGATGTGCTTGCACATCACTTCAGCAGGCTCCAGTCCGCTTGCTGCCTTCGGCCGTTTCTTTTCTCTCATTTCTCACTTTTTTCTACTGAGATTAATCTGGACCTAATCCCGAGCTCCTGGACACTGAGTTCACCCTCTACACCAACTTCTACTTCCTTCCGAGCTCATCGACTTCTCCAGCTACTTGTTTTGCCAATGCGGTAAGCTCTGAATGCTACGATCCTTGCACGCAATGAAAATAAGTCCAGTTGGAGAGCTGGCCATGGATAGAGAGCATTAAGGGTGCTTGTACATCGCTCTCTCATGCAGGAGGTTTGCCGTTGCAAGCTCTCGTCGGGTTCCATACCCAACTAGGGCATAAACCTGACAAGTGGGTTACTCGCGATGAAGTGCCATTATCATATTCTCCTTCTTATTACCTCTTTTCCTGCACCTTTGCTCGTGTCATTGCTCGCACGTCCGCCCACACGGATGCCCCAGATACAGATGCCCAAATCATGGATATCCGCTTCAGGCTCATGCCCCCACCTGCATGTCTACTCATGCGGATGCTTGCACAATGAAGCAGATGGGCCTGCACTATGATGTAAGCTGACTATGTTAACGCTCCACTTCCTTCACTCCAATAGCCTCACCTCGATGAGTCGCTGGCCCGCTCCTATGACTTTGGGCCTTGGCTATCCGGGGTTCACTAAGCTACATCGCATTTACTCCTGATGTCTGGGATTCGCAACTCATCTCAGTTCTCACTCGCACAGGTCAAGGCCGTCAACTTGCACTCGACGCAAACATTTCGCATGAGAGCGCCACACAAAGTAGTGTACTCATTACCAAATTGCTACAGCGACAGTTGGCTAAATTACTGCCCTTCTACTACAACACTGCCCCGACTCTATTTTCTTGTTTCCAACAATCACAAGCATGACAACAGCCAGTCATGTCTGACCCTGCCAAGCTGGGGTTTCTTAGACAAAATCTGCGAGGAATCCGAGGATGATAGATTCACTTCCATGTGGAACTTCAGTGGAAATGAGCTGCTGTTGGGGGTAGGTCTCTCACGATAGGGATAGAAGGATGTTGATTTGTCGAGTTTTTCTGTCGACACGATGCGTTTACGGAGGAGATAGTATTTGAAGCGAGCTTCCACCGCGATGCTCCTGCAAAGAGCCTTATGTTATTCATTAAAGAGATTAGCCAAATGAGACATCACGAAGGTTATGCTAAGGATGAAGGTATTTAAGTCTATACACCTACAGATGCCTGGCATCACTCATGATGAGCAAGAAAAGGCCTATGTCCATATATGATAGAGTTATACCATGAAGAGCCGAAGGGCAATTTGCAGAGAGATCACACACAATGGAAAACACGACGAAAAACAGTTAATATCAACCCTGATATACTCAGACGGCGGCTTGAAGCGAGGTCACCGTCTGACATGTGCTCAGTTTCAATGCTGGGCCGAATGCAGCCAACACGGAAAAGACCAAAACAAGGGAAATTAGAGTCACCAACACCCTCGATGATGCTGAAGAGATCGTTGACAGCAACGAATCTGATGGTGGGAGTGAGACCTTATCGTTACATACACAACGTACAGTGTTATCATTTTGCGACTGACGCAAGTGATGGTTGTGGGAGAGATTAAAGCTATAATTTTGATACATTCACTACTCTATCTGATCATCTCAAAAATGCCGGCAGCCATATACTAGTTTATATAGCAGGAAGCAGCCGTCAAACGCGATCCAACAAAACGGCCGTATTGTTGTGTTGTGAGAAGGCACTCAAAGTTTAGTGCCGCCACTGACGGGGATTACTGTACGGGGTCTGTGATCTATGTGGCCCTAGCCTCGTGAATACTAAGCCTGTATCATCGCTGACCGAGCATCGGAGGCCGCTGGTAGTATCCAACCAAGCCCTAAACTTCTTTACATTCAACGGCCAGCCTGGGAGATCAATTGGACTCCAGGTTTTAAGCACACCCCTCCCACACCCGACCCTGTGGTTCCAGATGCTGGCAAATTCCCGCGCCTACGTCTGCATGGCACCTTGACCTTTAAGGTGGACTAGAAGTATCTGAACCAAATGGCACAAGTATATGAAAGGAGAGGGCAGAAAAATTACAATATGATGTATGGAGTTCTAATAACACGATACGAACAGATCAGTGTAGAGTATACAATGTGAGATAATATAATAGTCTATGGCGTAGCACAATAAATAGATCCCAACTTGCGAAGTCCTGTCCATGAAGCAGGGCGAGACGATGTTATTCGAGGTCGAGACGGAGACCCACATGAATATGATCGTCTAAACGTCTTCCAGCTCGAAATTAAGCGTATCTCGATCCTCGCTCATCACTCTCGCATACTCGAGGAACAACCTGAAATACACAGTAATCAGCCCGGATTGAATATGGATGATATGAGGAACATCCACGTCCAACCATGAACGAATACTACACCCCAACGGAATGCATGGACGTACCTGAACAAATAAGCGACCATATCTTCCTCCCTCCAAAAACTTAAGCTCCAGTCCCTCCCCTCACGTGCAATCTTCGCCGCCAATTCTTCATGTGCCCCTCGACCGGCGAGATCACCGCGGAAGAATACAAGAGCGTCGTATAGGTCTGAATAGTTTACTTGGATGGGAACGTAGTGGACCCATGGGGCGAGGCGGTCTGTAAACCTGTAGTGATTGGGGATTCAGGTTTGCGCAAGATGGCGTAAGATGGGGGGATGGAACATACCATTCGGGGTAGACGGTGGACTTGAAGACGAGAGCGTTAGTCGTCATGAGCCGCTTGAACCGGCTTGACCAACCGTTGCCATCCACCTGTAGAAATGAACAAGTAAGCCGCAATCGCAGAATTAGCAGCGAGAACGGTCAACAAAACGACCATACATATGAGGGGAAAAAGGTCAAGATAAAGAACTGGGAACTTACATCAAGCACATACTTGTACTTGCCCGCCTCCCTCACACTCATCATTCTCCTCCATTCAAACATCTCCGCCATCTCTTTACACGTCTCAGGCTCACACTGGTTTGGACTCCCCGCAAATGCAATATCGAGCATTGCATGGTTCAGCCGCATCTTCTTCACCTTCTCCACTCTCACCCTTTCCCCTTCTCCATTGCCTTCACTGTCTGCGTCGCCAACCAAAACTTCTACATTCCCCACAGGTCTCTGCGCCATCTCCATCAACCGACTCCGCTGCGCATCCCTCCAAGGCCTATCCGCCGCATGATAGATCCCCGTAGTCGTCCCCCTCCAAAGTAGTCTCTCATCCTCTTTCCTCTCCCACTCCCCCTCCTCATTATTTTCGCCTTCCACATCATCCAACCACGAGCTAGGGTGCGGGATGCGGATGTCAGCGTGTAGCGCAGTGGAGCAATAGCTAAACTGCGGGACGGGGTGTGGGTATGCGTCTGGTCCGTGACCGTGCATTAGGAATTGGCCGTGTTGTGAGAGGAGGGAGGGATGCGTGCAGGGGTCCATTGCGAGGAGGTGGTCGTAGATGAACGTTTTCTTTTTTGGCATTACGGTGTCGTCTTCATCTTCGAGGAACAGCTGGTTTGCGCGCGAGTGAGCGGGACATGCGCGAAGCCAGCCTGCGGTGTACGGTCTTGCGTCCCTGTCAATATCAATATCTACAAAAACGCATCAGTTAGTCAGTAATCAAAAGAAGAATATATGTGAAAACGTACGGATGCCCGCCTTACCAGCGTCTACAGCCCTACTTCTTGTTTTCTCCGTCACAAACACATTCGGGTTGTCATGAGGGCTAAAGACGGCTCTAAACAAAGGCAAGTCCCCCTCTACCTCCTTCATCAGACGCACAATCCGATACGCACCATCGAGTAATCTCCGCCTCTCCTGCTCATCATCAGGCAGGGTCTCATTTGCAATATAAAAGAAGCCTGTAAGGCTGGACTTTCCAAGCGTGTACGAATGGACGTGACCTTCCCAATCACGCTGGATGGCCTGGAGCACCGCGGGCTCCATACCCCAGAAAGGGGCTAGATCGCGGTTGATCTGATCGTATTCATCCGGGAGTCGGACGTTGTGTTTTGTAACGTATGCCCACCTACGAATGAAAAAGCGGTCAATTTTACAATCCAGCATTTGCAAATTTAAATAGGATAGGGGGTGCCTTTGGAAGAGGGGAACGTGGGGATAATTTTGTGTTTTTGATGGTGGGAAGAACTTGCCATTTGTCAAATCCCATTGGGGGTGCCCTGCCGTACCTCCGGTGGTATTCATGAACGGCGTCCTGGAGCGTACGACTAGCACGCGCGAGCTTGTCATTCCACTCGTCTTCAGCACGGGCGATGAGATCGAGGATGGGATGTCGGGCGTCTGGGTTGACTTGTAATAAACCGTCGGGTCGGAATGTATGAGTTGGAGTAGGACGCAGTGGTAAGAGTTGCTGGGAAGTAGAAGAAGGTATCGATTCTGGATGTATGGTACCGGAGTCGTCCTCGAGAAGCGATGCTGAAGGCCAATTAGGCCAATTAGCCTGATAACCAATAATTGGGTGAGGCGAAAAGCTTTTTTGAGCTTTGAGGGCAGTACGGCCAACTGCCTCACTGGTAGTTATAGATATTGGGGCTAGGGTGAAGGCGACGAGGGCGCTGGCAAAGACAACGATGAAGACACACCCTCGAAGTGATTTACGACTGAGGAAAACTGGTAGAGAAGACATGGATGGGTGTCAGGCTAGCGGGAGAGAATGACAACAACCACTCTACTGTAATGAGGTGAGTGAGTCCAGACCCAGACGGAGAACCGAGGAAGCATGGCAAGTGGAATCTGCGCCCTGATTTTAAGTCATTTCCGGGAACCCAAGACCTAGAAAGTTGGCTTGTCCTCTCCAGGGATGCATCGACATGGATAAAGAATGATCATCATGATAGGAAACCAAGGCCAGGTTAGATTCAAATACACTTCCGTGACCTTCGCTTCGTTGGCTTCGTTGATGCTCCACCGCGCCTCCACGTTAGACAACAACTTTGTCCGAGTTTATCCATTCTCAACCTTCAAATCCCACAGTTTGTCTAACTTAAAACAAAAACATTTACCCAGTCTGACATGACTTTGACAGTCTTAAGCAAAACTCGGTGACAATAAACTTATCATTCATCAAATCTTTAAGCCTCATTCACAGGAGTTGTCGTCCTTCATTCGATGGTGAGTTAGTATCCAGCCACTCTCTCGATGCCTTCTTTTGAACGAGTCTACGTCATATGAAGGAACGTTGTCTCTAACGTACAGGGCCGTGATAGCGTAGTGCCAACGAAAGTAAACGTTTGCAGTCAAGTATACTATTGGCTGTTGCGCCATCCTTGAGCCTATGTACAGTATCAGCGAAATGGCATAAACCTTGCTTAGCAAGGTCAAACAATGTTATACTAGGCTGTGGGAGCCTGGCACATCCAGCGTATATCCACTCCTGCATGCTAGATGCTGCAAGGCTGGTTAGGTAGACAATGTTGCAAGCCTTCACTGTTAGGCTATGCAAGGTTATCTTAGCCACCCACGAACTTGCAATGCCAATTACAATTGATATATTCATACTGCTTGAGTGGCACGATAAAAACAGCACAAGTCGAAAAAATAGTTAATGATATACGAGCGAAATATGTATAGTAAGGATGCGAGTGACGAATCGTAGTATTTGATGAGCGACGAGCGTGGAGCTGTGAGAAACTGCAATAATGATAAGAAAAGAATTAGTACCGCAACGATGAAAGAAATGCGGAGTCACAGTAGCATTCAAGGTAGTTGCGGAATGCAACGATGCATTGAGGGTCATGAAAGCATAATCAACGCCGAAGGATAGCATCAAGAGTAGGTACAGGTCAGTGATACTCAGTATATGCGCATATACTGTGGATAGAATCTTCGTTGGTTTTGTCGGGTCGGGCTCTCCTCGAAATCCGGCGACTAGATCAAGAATGCTGTTGTAGAAGTGAAGGTGCTGCTTCAAGATGGTAGGCCCTGGTCCTGTAGCATGTCAGTGTGATACGGTTCATACAATTCAACCTTCATACATTTCGGGATCCGCTTTTCCGGCTCTATCATGCTTAATCCTGGTGTGAAAGCAGTAATTGGAGATGCGAATGGATCAAGCATGAAAGCACTTTACGTCCAGCAATTCGATACTTCTCCGTCGCCGCTGTTGTCACCGCTAGGGTAATTCAAGGTTTAATTACGACTGATCAGAAGAGAATTGACTTACTTTTTGGCTTTTTTACGTGCGTCCGCTGGCCGTAACAGCGTCTATGAGTGCTGTTGTAGTGTTCTTTCGTTTTCCGAGTTGAATGGGAGCAGTGAGAAGCTGGACAATCCTGAAGCAGAGGGCCGACGACATGAGGGCTAGGATAAGGTTTCAAATTTGCAACTTGTGGTTGATCACTGACACGCGGTTAAACATCGAGTATCAGTGCATCTGATAAACTTCATGCTCCGAGTCCTTCCTCTATTAAATCTCTTACTTTTGGCTTCATATAGACACCACCCAGCTTGTGGATGACGACTCGGAGTTTGCAGACGAGATGGACGAGTTTGGTTATTCGGGGCTTGACAAGTTGAGCAGACGGTCAATGCGGACGAAGAAAGCGATGTTGAAGAGTCGGATCATGATGCCCTAGGTGCCGAAGATGGAGCGATCGACAATGAGCTTGCCGCCGTTGCAAAATTGTAATTTTGTATCTTTTCCTAGACTTTTCGGTGGTTCTAGTTATGTAGTTGCTATGGCCACTATTCAATGCAAACTTGTAATGCGTGATGGCGTCTGCCTACCAGCATTAGTAATTCTTTTCATGGAAAGTTAGCCGAATCCATAGACAGTCCGTAGACTCAACTCAGTTCCAGTAGATTGACCAAACAACTTCAGCGGAGTCCGGCATATATCATGGTACCCTCTCCTCCTCCATCATGTCAAGCTATGCCTGTCCCCCCAAAAGACTCCCCAAAGGATGCCTTCTCTTCTTCCACAGAAAACTCGCAGACCTCTTATCATCGCTCGCCCAATACCTCCAAACTCGATCTCTCCAAATGATCCGCCGAACTCCACAATGCGCTATCTCCTACCAATGCAGTTGGTTAGGTAAGTATTGTTGTCCCCGAAGATGCCACCATTGTCAGATGATAGGTCCGACAACAGGGATACGACTACAACGCTCCCCCAGGCCTCCAACCCAGATGCGACCTTCGACTTCAGCGTACTGGACTCCAACCTCGCCGAGCTGCTCAGCCCACAGCGGCAACCCGCATCTTTTGTTGAATGATCTACTACACCTCGTCCCTGTGATCCCGATCCATTGACCCGCCATCATGAGTGCCTTCATTTCAGAGCAAACGAACACCAACATTTTCTCAGCGTACGATTCCATTGACCCCAGATTCCTGTCTATGATCCACTGGCCACCATGCCATTTCCTCATTTCGTGGTCCGCGTTCTGCATGTGCAGCTGCGCTTAGAGGCGCTCTGGAGATGTCTGGATCACCATGCAGGGAGGGAGATGCAGACATCTGCGCGCAAGAGATATCACTTTAGTCTTCCCAGGCAAGCTAGTCTCTTTACTCGCCAGGGACACTGAGGATATTCAAATTCCCAGGGAGTTTCTCGGACTAGTTTCTATCGCTGGGCCCTGGGGAGCAATCTTTGCGGAGTATGGCACTGTCAACCGTCCTCCATCACCAGTACTTGGTCAAGAGCTTCGTTTTTCGCCCATGCGCTCATGACAGCTGGCGAGGACTTGTTTGCTCGAGAATCTGACCTTTACCTCGATGAGCTCGCAACATGGCTTGCCTTGGCACATGATATCAGCATTTCGACTGCTATACTTTCTCGCAACCTGAAGGAAGTTGGCCTAGCACACAAGCTTTCACAGACTCGCGGTTCCGGGTTGAGAGGGACGAGGAGCATCGTCATGACTCATGAATAGAGCTCGTACTGACAAGGCTAGTGATTCTTCTTCTCCATCGCTTATCGATTCGAAGACAGCTGCGTGCTTCACGATGAGTCCTGGCTTTCTTTCCCCTCTTTGATGAAGTTTGCTCGGTTTCGGCTCCCTGATCTGCCCCAATCTTGTGCTTATGACCTCGTTTAGAGCTACTTGGAGAGGCTCAGCAGTGGTTTGAATGCTATCGGATATGAGCTGATCGTTCTCATCATCGGTGTTGATCAGGGCATCGTCTGAGATTTGGGACAGTGCTTCTAACATGGCTACTCTCTTACAGCAATGACTACATAGTACACTTTACGAGTAAACGATGGGTTCTAAGAGCACATCCCAATTAGGAAGTAGTGTTTCTTTTGCCACGGTGTTTAAATTACTTATAGCGCAGCCGCAAAGCAAATCAACCAAATTGTTGACAAGTTACAATCACAGACCTTGAAGCTTACTGTAAGGGGGCGCGGTAGTGATTCCTGAGCACATTCATACACTCGCCCAGTAAAAAAAGGTCTCTTAACGCTTGATATAATGCGCGAACGCACCCTCAGGATCACAGCAACGCACAGGTATAATGAGATTATGAGGTGAGGTATACAGGGGTAATGCATAAGGACTCCGATAGTAGGCGGAGCGGGATGTGGCTGTGCGGTGTAGCGTACAAAGCGGAGCAGGGCGGGATGAAGATAAGGACGATAATAAGACTTGATTCCTTTCACTAGAACGTAGTACGATAATAGCTGGGATAATATTTCGACTTACTACTTGACTTGTACATATACTAAGTAAACAGGGGCGTCTAACATCCACATTAGGAAACACGCCAAAATAATAGCAGTTTTACTCGGACGATGAAATGAGCATTTCTACAAGAGAAAATAGGATTTTTTTTATGAAGGTGGGAGAACCTTTGCACTGCCGATCACTACCGCCTTGACCACGGCAAACTATTCATATCACAAGAAGAATCCAAAGGTCGCGAGCGCCTACGTCGAATGAAGTCTATAGAACCCTAGGTTTCGGAAATCGACGCAGAGATGGCGATGACCCTATGACATGCACCATCGTCCACGACCTTTGTGAGCGTCATGAACATGGACGTGTATCCTGCTACACACTCTATTTTGTAGATCTTGGCCGATTAATAGCCACGTTGTGCTAGGTGTGGCTTCTACTGTTTGAAGTCTTGTTGTCCGTACCAGCTCCATACGAAATCTTGCTTTGTCGTCTCTGTCATGGAGCCCTACCCAGCCTCTCCCAACAGCGGTCGACCTCGTGAACCTGCTAGAAACTATCGACCTCCTAACCATGCTTTGTTGAGACTAGCGTTCAAGTTCCTATGCGTTGTCGCACTCTCCAGGGCTAACCTTGAGCACTGGGGAGACACTGTCACAGAACAAGAAAGATGGAAGAAGCATTCCAAGGCGATTGTCAATCGTTTCCATAACGCAAATCTCACTGTAAGCTTGATATGACTCGGTGTTTATGAGAGACCTCTAACATTGCCTGTAGGCCGGGCTCGTGCTTACAACCACTGCCGTGCTCCTGACGTCACACCCTGCTCTTGCTCTCTTGATGGATTATGACAGTCCAGCCTCGTACTCCTTCGCATTAGCTGCATTTGGCGCAGCATTACTTAGTGTGCTGTTTGGAGTTACCGTCCTTGCCATCTATGAAACTGGC
The DNA here is from genome assembly GCA_930272055.1 of Rhizopogon roseolus. Taxonomy (NCBI): domain Eukaryota; kingdom Fungi; phylum Basidiomycota; class Agaricomycetes; order Boletales; family Rhizopogonaceae; genus Rhizopogon; species Rhizopogon roseolus. Next base: position 52,751 of record CAKNEV010000146.1, read on the forward strand.
ACCGCTCACTACAACATGCAAGTACTCACTGTAAGTCTGTTTATCTTGGGTGCCGCCTAGTCTGACATAGTGCAGAAATTGGCGCGATATCAAGTTATCTTGCTACTGCTGGGTTTGGCATGTCCTTCGATCTATCTGGCAACTGCTACCATTTGTATGTATATCTGTAAGTGAAATATGGGATGTGTTCCTATTGAAGATTCATGGAGATTCTTTTGGTACAGCTATACTTATCGCCTGCTTGCGTACCGGAAATATCGTTGTACATGTCATAATGGCTTTAAGCTTTTCCGTTTTTTTTATCAACGGGGTGTTTATGCTGTACGTTTTAATAAATGTAGGTGGAGAGTTTGAGTAAGTTGGTAACACTTTAAAATTATGTGGGATCTGTCTCATTTCACCCCACAGGTCCGCAACTGAAGTCTGAAGCCCAAACAAGGCCATGGAGTGCTAGGAGCATAGGATATTTGTAATTCAGTACTTGGATGCTGCACTAGTGCAACATATCGGTCAGTAGAGTTACAATGAAAATTTTTACATTCCTTTTGACCTTTCATCGCGGCATCACGCTAATCATGCCCGACATCCCATTTCTTACATACGTAGTAGCGTTCAAATTTGACAATCAGCCACTCTAATATTGTATCTATATGTCACATTATTATTACAACCTGAGAGCAGGAACAGCCCCCTTGAAGTCTGATAGTTATTCTCGCTGAGTGCTGGCACCAAAGATAATTACGCAGTTACCAACCTACTTATTTCCCGAGGTCATCTCACCTTCGATTCTTCCGAGTTCTTCGATCACAGAAGAATACACGCGACGTAAATCCTGAGGACACCTGAGAGGAACTAGTGGTGAACTGATTCACCTACTAAGTAATAAAAGTGTAAGTCGCTTATTTCTCCTTGCCACTCCGAGTCTGGCTTTCCAACTTTCCTAGTAGATGAGATGGACAGAAAGCCCACGGATCAAGTACTACCTATGTGGCCATTGAACACTGTAACCTTGCTGCGATACTAGAAATAGATAGTATTGGATTGGATGTGGACCCGGACACAGCGTCTGGAGAGTAAACAAAGGAATGACTATAATGAATGTACTTAGTAAATACTCGGTCTCCAGAGTCGAAAGGCTCGGACTGCGAGACAATTAACTGACCTATAATGGATGTATGTAAATTCTATGGCAGTCAGTATTGTATTAGAATGTAAATAAATGAACGGTATCATACCTCAGTCTCGAGAGTCGAAAGACTGACGTTGTGCGAATGGTTTGATGCTACAAAAAAAGATTATGTAAACTTGCTCGATAAAACCAAATTATCATTTCAACTAGGGTCGGGCGTTGCCGACAAACACCTTGCGAAGTTAGAAACAAAAATATGAGTACGGAGGTACGGTGGTTAGTGGAGCGTTACAGTGTTGATCTAATCTTTTAGTATCTCTCTTCTTTGACAAGACAGTATTTTCCGTTATGATAATCTTTTTTTGTGTTCTCAGCGAATTTAGTCAATCTAAGTTCTAAGATCTTCTTCGCGCAGGTCTTCGGACGGATGACGGGTGAAGAGCTTGTCCTCGAAGTCTCGTAAAAGCCCGATCTTCCTTTGCTGCGGGATAGCGCAACATATTGAATGGAGATAACGCAAATTGCGCCGTTTTTCCAAGGTCAATAATAACATGGTTGATTGTCTGTCCCTGTGATTTGAAACCAGTGAACGCATAGGCTGGGGTCAGTGCAAGTTGTCGTCATTGTACGAACACAAATGGTTTTCCTATCCTGAATTTTTTTGTGATAGCACAAGGTGTTTGTCGGCTGATGAAACACGTAACTGGCCTATCTGAGGAGTTTATCGCAGAGTTTGATAGTATCAAGTACATTCAATACTGTATCTGTGTCGCTAGCGCCTCCCAATATTTTCGCTTTATATGACTGTCAGTAAACGTAGCGAGAGAACAGTCAAAAAGCAAACAGGGGTGATGGAGAGTGGAGCGGGTGCACAGAAATGGTGTCATCAAGATCACAAGAACTACCTTATAGAGAAAATTTTATGTTTATTTGTTCCCGACATTGCTTCGCAAGGTGATTATCAATCGAATCGACAAAGGTTCCAACAATGTTTCTACAATCGTGCGCATTAACAATTCGCGCGCACGTTCGTCGTTTTCATGTTCTTTCTTGCACATCACGACGAAATACAGTCAGTGATTCACAGCAATACCAATGTCGAACGAAAAACGACGTACTTTCAGACCGTAGCGGGCTTTGCCGCGCCGACGCGGCCTTACGCCTTATTACACATTGCCACGCCCTCTTGAGTCATGACATGTGTCATGGATGATCCTGGCTTTACTGCACTCTCTGCTCGTCTACGTCGTCGCATAGATAATGCATTCTATACCACTGCTGGACACACGTCAAATATGTCAAGTTATTCTCGAGGGAAGCATAAGCTAACCCAGTCCAGTGGACTCGCCACTATGGAAGATATGTCGCCCGGCGGATTCTTGGTAGAGGACGCAGAAGGCTTTCCACCTAATGAATATGAAGACGCCACTGTTTCTATACCACTTTCCTCTATCCCAGCTGCACTTCATCTTCTTGGCCTCTCTGCAGACGATGAAGAGGTTATTACCGTTTTTCGTAACGCCGCTTCAGGCTGGGGGGCGACCTTGGACGGATCGAGTAACGTTAGTCGGAGGGACTGGCGAGCCGTATGTGCTGCCCTACTAGAAGCAGAAGACGGTGGAGGCAGCGATGATGACTCGCCTTCTGCTCATTCTGAGATGGCAGCGGTCAGTGGCCCAGAGGACGATTGTGGCCCGGACAGTGATGAGTATCGCATGTCCGTCGATAGTGACATCAGTGAACTAGAAGTATCCGATGAAGAATATCAAGTTGACACGCCTACTTCACGCAAACCTCGCAACTCGACCAGGTCGATAGCCAGTGCACGGCTTGACGTCGGTCAGTTGAGCGCCAAACAAAGGGCTGGATGTCGGGAAGATTTTGCAAGGTTTTTCCCCGATGTGGCTGACGCTGAGCTGGATCGTCAGAAAATCATGATCAAGGACGTCACGCGCATTGCAAATCTGTTGAAGGAAAAGATAAAGGCTGAGGAAGTAAGTACTCCTTACCCATTAGTGTTCCTTATTCATGGATTTTCCCTTCAGATTATTGAAATGCTGGAGGCGTTCTCCACCTCACCAGACAAATCCATGAATCTTCAAGACTTTGAAAGAATGATGATTGCGACAAAGCTCATAAGATAGGGTAAATCTCTACAGGCTCAGTGTAGTGCTACAGTGCGGTGTGTATGACGGATATCATCTGACTTGCAAGATATGATCCTAAGGCCCTGCAGTACCATAGTTTGCGGGAGCAGTAAAACCTTGATTAAGTGGCTGGTAGTGCCCGTTGCCGGCGTCTGTTACACAACAAGACTCAGCTGTAGTAAAAAGGACAACAGAGAAAACATACAATAAAATCCACCATGCCCATATCTCTCTTCGGCTTGCATCTTCTTGTAGATGAGCCAAAAGGCGTGCTATGACGGGGTTATGAATCTTAGCTCTTCAGTAGGGGGGTCGATACGCACAATATGTCCAGGGATGTAACCCAAACTATGCTGGCGGTCAGTCCACGTCGTTAAAACTATGAACTTTAAATGAGCCCACATTGTCAAACAAATATTTATTAACAAGTCGCAGCTACAGCCTGTAACGAAGGCAGCAGCAGCTGGTGGAAAGATGATAGCAACCTGTTCAGTGAATCAGCTCCCATCACTTGTGTAGCATCGTGGATACGAACAAGAATAAGAAGGACGTCGGAGCCTTTGACCATAGTGGCAAGCGGTGAGAAGAGGTTGCAGTGATAGGTTTGCAAGTGATGAGGTTTAAGTATGTATAAGTATGCGCGCAGTCCGCAGTGACACCTCGATACCCACGAAGACCCCAGAGCCCCGCTTTGCATGACCTCATCCATTTAGAACACAAAACACACGTCACGGGAACAATAAAGAAGGAAACTCTACCCTATCCAGAGAGCCCAACAATTGTTTTGTTCATAGTCATAGATAGGATAGCTTGTGTATCAGAACGATAACTGTAGGAAAACGTATGAAAGACAGCCAGGGAAATGTAATAGACAATTGAACGATGACATGATATGCGAGGATGATACTGCTATGGAGAAAACCTGTATAGAGAATGTGTATATGAAGCAAAAATGTTGGTGATGGAGAACCGGAGGGACACGGTTTGACCACACTGATGCCATAAAGAAAATATCGAGGAGGTAAAATCAATAATATCACCTGTCCGAACGCACTGAAGTATGGGCGCGGATAAGGGTATAAAACTTCCCTGGAGTATGATTTTTGAAGAGTCGCTGAACACCATTCCGGCGGTCAAGTGTTTTGTGATATTGTTGGCCGTCGTTCTGGCGCCCAGGATCCTTCTGCTTCTTCGCCAATGACAAAGACGATGTCCTCTTCGTCGTCATCCTCCGCATACGCGTCACCTTCGTCTTCTATCTCACCATCTTGAACATAGCTTTGATCTGCCTCCCGAATTGCTGGTTCAGGTTCGGTTGGATGGCACACATTGCTCCTCAGAGTAGTAGGCAAGACGAACTGTTTCCACTGTTCCCCGGCCATCCGAACATATTCACCCTTAACTTCAGTCAAACTGGACAGATTGAGCACATCTCGCACTATCTGAACATCCGTGGTCAGCTGCTTTACCCTGTTGAAGGATGCTATCAGCGAAATGGGTATCCATCCCTGATCATCCATCTGTGTAATATGTTGGTGCTTCTGAAACATAAGATTCCTATTGACTATGGAACTCACCCGCTGCCGGAGGAAGAAGTCTTGTACCATGTTCTGAGGACTGAGGTAGTATTCCAACTGGCCAAGAAGACACGACCGTGTCGGATCCAGTGGGAATGGGAGCGTCGACTGTGGCATAAAGATGGGAGGACCACTATTCACAGGTAGGGTAACTGGAACGGAGCGGTACAATTCGTAATCAGGAGGTGTATAAGATGGCATCTGAGGGACGTAACCATCCAGATAATCAGCCCCAGGGAGCGGTAAAGGATTGAATTGTGGAGGCGGCGTGAGAGATATCGACTGCTGCTGGTAGTGGTAACCTCCACGACCAGGATACCGTCCCTGATAGCGACCACCAAATCCTCGACCCCTTCGACCCCCATAGCCGCCGCGCTCGTGCGGCCCATACGTACTAGCCCAGGAACCTCGACGGGGCCGCCCATGTCCAAACTCTCTGACTTGGTCCCACACCTCTCCCTCATCGTGTACTTCCTGCCACGTATGTTCCTCCTGTACCTCGGATTGTCGCTCCTGCTGCTTCTGGAGCTGTATCTTTGCGTGCTCCTTCTGCCACTCCAACTGCCGCTCCTTCTCCCGAATCTCCTTGGCACGGCGAATAATGTCAGTTGCATTATCTGTGCCACTCACGTCGCCGAATCCATAACCATAGTCCTTTACCTCCCAGACATCACTTGTAGTCGAACCATCCTCAGAGTTCAGGATCGACTGTCCTGTCCGAGATGTGTCGATTGGTGGCGTGATGGGCGGTTCATCCCTGGGAGGCTGCGTCATGGACATTGCGACAGGTGGAAGACCGGTTGGTCGCGCAGGGTCAGCAGGAAAACGCGGGCAATCAATTGATGCGCTCTGTGTATCCTCCAGTGGATCATCCCCATTAAGACTGTCACGTCTTGCTGTCGTTCCAAACTCCCACTTCTTGCCAAGTACTGCGACATCGTGTGCAGCACGCCCATCAGTAATCTTCCGCCCTTCTTGTGTCTCGTTCGGGTGGTCCGCGGTTTCCACTACAGGACTCGCAGAGATCCTCGAACTCTTAGTCGAATGGTTCCTATTGCCTTGACGAAATGACACTGGCCCCCCAGGCGCGACTCCTATGGTAAAGCCAGAGATTGGATTTAACACTTGTTCAACGGACTCTTTGACGCCCTCTTTATCAGCAACCTCCATCTCGTCCAGCGTCCGATCAACGTTATCAGGAGAGAGGTCGATGCTCCCGAACACTATATGCCGTGAAACTGTAGCAGGGAGTGATTGCGAGTCCCGCGAGCTCTCAGGCGAATGCACATTTTCCGTGACATGCGTGTTCGGTAATGACTCTGCGACAGTAAATGGTGCATTGACAAATGAAGGGGGCATTGGCGGGGGCACATTATATTCGTCTTGGAGTAATGGCGGGGAATAACCGGGACCTGGCCGGGGATGGATTGGGTATCCATCCCATGACATGTGTGAATGGCTATACCCGTACGACGCTGGGTATGGAGAATATACCGTGTATGATGGAGTACCAGCTCCAGAAGGGGGGCGTGAACCCACATATGTAGGAGAGATGTGCCCAGGAATGGGACCTGTATAGTTTTGAATGGACAGAGCATACGGGTGTGGAATGGCCGGAGGTAGTGGGGACAAGCGTGCAGGATGGAGTGGAGTGTCAATGGTAGGTGGTAAGGGCGGAGATCTGAAATAATGCGGTGCAATATCGGAAGGAGGATAAGAATAGTAGTACGCATTCCTCTCTGATACCGTTGAATTCATGCGAGGTGGATTATATAGGACCTTTGGAGCCTCAGGACGAAGTTCATATACTACATTCATTTCGTCCTCCGGTAATCTCCTTCCGCGGGCTTGTATGCGAGGACTGGAAGAGGAACTTCCAGCATGACTTTCCACTCGTGGGTTGGATACCGAGCGCGGACCGGTATAATTCATCTCGAATATCGTTCTACTGTTCAGCCGAGACGTTTGAGTTGATAGGGGTCTTGAATCACTTTGATGTCGAGTGGAATCAATGCTATCTGGCGAACATAAATGTGACGAGCACCATCGTATAATCATCAGCATCGTCTGAACATATTCAAAAAGCGATTGTAGGGAAGCCTAAAAGTAGGGTGCTTAAAAGGAATCATGGCAAATAACGTACCCCTTCTGGACAAGTCAGTTGAATTTGATGGATTATATGCATCCGCGTCCGCGTGACCTTCTGACCTTTCGGACTTTTCGGGGCCATCAATGTGTGCAAGGTCGGTAGGAGGCTTTCTGTGCTCTAGGGCGGTTTCCGTGTCGTCAATCTCATTTACTATAGAGATTGACTTGGAGGACGAGTGTCGAGATAGGTGTGGAGGCATGCGGACGACAAAAGGATCATGACCATCATCGCTTCCATTAAGTGAAGTTGTCTGTGATGGGCTCGAATGAGAATTGGAAGCCGATGGTGTGGTATTTGGAATGTCGAGTATATGTGAGGGAGCGCCCATGATGATGGGTCTTGACCTGGGTGGGACTAGAGACGTTCTGACAGAAGATGTGGCTATTGCCCGTGGCTGTTGATGTAGCTGTGTCTGCTCTTTCATACGTTCTGTCCATACATTCACAGCAGGACCTGCTTTAGGCGCGTTATAGGAATTTGCTTGTACATAGGCGTGCGTTCGTTCGTTATGGTCCTTCACGGAGGAGTGTGAAGACACCTCAGTGGGTAGTTCTGGAAAATCAGAAACACCGGCTTGAGATCCGCCCACGATTTCAACAGGATTAAGTGGCTTCGGTACATTCGAAGGGGGTGATACGGCAGACGCGCTCGGGGAGGCTGGGAAGTCCAAGGGAGAGTTCCGAAGGACGAGGTTAGGAGAGCGAGGAGAGTGAGCCCTTTTTACACGTTCAGCATATGAGACTGGAGGATTGATCAAGGGCGCAGGCGCTGAAGAAACCATCTGCCTGCGTGCAAATGACCCTTGCGTAGAAATCGATGAAAGGTTGGAGAAGTTGGTGGTTGAAATAAGGAGATTGCGGGAGGTGGTTGACGTTTGAAAGGGGAATAAGATGGGTGCTAGAAGTGTTTGTCGGTGACTATGAAAGGTAAGGATATTGGAAGATACGTACGTACCTTGGGGGTTAACAAGCACACAACTCTTCTACATGATAATTTGACCATGGCCCCTACACCCTTGTCGGCACTTGCCGTTCAACGGCTACAACCGAACTTCTCGCCCAAGTTATTTCCCATTCTAACTTACAAGAGAGCATTTGAAAACGTCAATTCTACCCTATAATCTCTTAAGTTTAGGCTCATCAAGTGAACCGATCACCGGGTATCCATTTGGTTCGTATTGTAGTGCTTACGCTTTCGCCGTCAAGTATATGCAAAACATCTTGCGAGGTTTTTTCCAGTCACCGCCAGTGAGGATTACGTGGCCGGGATATGGACACTATCCGCGCGTTCAGTGCGTTCGGGTCTGAACCGAGTATATTTGACCGAGCTTCAGCTGGTGGGATGTGAGTGTGATGTCCAGAATATGATTGCGTTCGCTTTTACAAACTTTTTTGAAGACCTCAACCATAAACGTGTGCTCATTCCAGCTGTGAAGAATGTGGCGGAACGAGTCGCCGATCGCATATTCGCAACGTTGTCGTCGGCAGCGGTAATGGCGGCTTTCATCTCAAGTTCGAAGCCCGGTGTTGTCGCCTACGAAGGACATCATTGCCTGGCCGATAAAGGAGCGGCGTCCTACTACGAAGAAATCACTATCTTCCGTTAGGGTCCGCTTATAGGGGATTAAAACATCGTTGACGTTGTGCTTCCATATGCATCGTGATGCGTTGCGATCATTGCATGAATTCGTGGCCTTGATCAATCACCAGATCCCTGGTGGGACGCACGGCAGTACCAGCAGTGAAGATTTCACTCACCGGATAAAGTCGCTACACCGAGCTGAATCCTCCTACTCAAAAATGAACTAGATGTAGTAGGGACAGACAAAAAAATCAACCCAGCTGTCCCATTGTGATCTCCCATACAATCCATGACTTTTCTGCTCGTCGTGGGATAGCAAGGCAGAGTTAATGAGACTGAGCGCTGACATGGTGGACTTTGATATTTTTGAAACATTCTCTGACATGCATTTACCCTCAGGTGTAAGCCGTGTTCAAGGGCGAATATGCAACTGCTATCCATTCACCAAAAGATAGTAGTATTGAACGATTATCATTCAGTATTGCTGGCAGCACTTATGTTGATCTAATATGGGAACTTAAGTAAAGCAGAGTGCTTACAATCAAGTTTAATTTATGCATCACTGTTGTATATGGGGTTCACCTTCAACAAGCACTTGAATGTAGAACTTGTCCTCACTGGATGAAAACCTACGGCTACAAGCGACTCCACCAGCGCTTATGTACTTACTAGATTGACAGCTGTTATGTAACATAATGTAAGTCACGTTTGCACTTTAGAAGGGGTCTTTTAGGATCCTGTCAACTTCTGGGGATTCGGGAATATGATATATACATAGTCCTATTTGGAGAACTGGGCCATCACAGTACACATAGCAGTACAAAATAAAGAAATGATATCGGTTTTTGGTCCGCCGAACTAACATCCCCTCAAGCCGAAGCATTGCAAAGAGATCTTCAATTCCTCTGCATATATACGGCGCCTACACTACGTAAAAATAGGGCACGTTGAGGCCCGTATAAGTTGTGCACTCTCGACTCCACAGTACCTGCACTACAAGAAACTACACCGTAAGCACAGGGAATCTCCTGCAATGGCCCACCCAGGAGCCAGCCTTTTGTCAACCTCGACAAAGAGCGTTGAGACTCTTCCATAATTAACATCCAACCCGAAAGGACGTTGAAGGTCCCATCTCTGATTTAGCGAGGGCACGTTGAGGCCGTCATACAGCAATACGCTTAGTACCTATTGAGGGGTCAGTCGATGCTCCACTATAGAGTTGCAATTGCGTGACCTGTAGTGTAAAGCTTTGTAGGGGCCTTGAATAGGCATGTCTAGGTACGAGGATTGCTCGTGAGTAAGCTCGGTCAACTTGACATTGAGTTGAGCAAGATGTGCGCGAGCCACCTCCTCGTCCAGTTCTTTGGGAAGCATGTGAACGCCAAGAGGGAACTTCTCCGGAGTGGTCCAGAGAGCAATCTGAGCCAAGACTTGATTCGTGAAGGAACAAGACATGACAAATGATGGATGGCCAGTGGCACAGCTGAAAATCATCACACGTCAATTGATATACGAAAAATGTAGAAATTTAACAAACCCCAAGTTTACGAGACGACCCTCTGCAAGGAGTATGACGTGACGACCAGAAGGCATAGTGAAGCGGTCAACTTGAGGCTTGACATTAATGGCCTGGATGGCGTTGGCCTTCAACCATGCAACATCGATCTCAACGTCGAAGTGGCCAATACTAGTAAGAAGTTGGTTTTCATCGCCGATGATAAGAACGTTGTACATACTTGCAAACGATGGCGTCCTCAGGCATGGCTAAGAAGTGCTTGGCAGTGATGATATCACGGTTACCGGTGGTAGTAACGAAAACATTTGACCGTGGAGCAGCATCCTCCATGGTAGTGACCTCGTAACCAGCCATCGCAGCCTGCAGTGCATTGATAGGGTCGATTTCCGTGATCAGAACACGGGCACCGTAGGAGCGCAGAGATTCAGCACACTACACCAAACAACGATGAGCAGGGGTTGTGGGAAATAGGGAGGGTGATGCTCACTCCCTTGCCAACATCACCGTAACCAGCGACGACAGCAACCTTGCCAGCAAGCATGACATCAGTGGCACGCTTGATACCATCGACAAGGGACTCCCGGCATCCATAGTAGTTGTCAAACTTGGACTTCGTGACGGAGTCGTTGACGTTGATAGCTGGGACCTTCAACTTGCCTTCACGGAAAGCCTTGTACAGGTGGTGGACACCTGTAGTAGTCTCTTCGGAAAGACCTCTGATATCTTTGTGCTGACAAGTTAGTGGTGTGTTGCCATAATCAGCACAACAATCCTTACCCTTAAGGTACTGGGGGTATTTCTGGTGCACAAGGGTGGTGAGATCACCACCATCATCAAGGATCATGTTCAACGACTTGCCACCAGGGAAGGCAGCGAGAGTCTGTTCAATGCACCAATCGTACTCCTCATCTGTCTCGCCTTTCCAAGCAAAGACAGGGACACCAGTGGCAGCAATACTGTATAACTAAGGTCAGAATACGGATGTGATTAAGAAGTGCTCACTCACGCAGCAGCAGCATGGTCCTGGGTCGAGAAGATATTCTACCAGTGGAAGTCAGTACCTCGTGATGATTCTGAAACCATCAATACGTACGCAAGACGACCAAGTAACTTGAGCGCCAAGGGCGGTCAATGTCTCGATCAAGACGGCAGTTTGGATGGTCCTGCACGAGTATTAGAACATCGACGATACCATGGCTGTTATTCAAACTGACATGTGCAGACATCCAGCAATACGCGCGCCAGCAAGAGGCTGAGCAGCACCGTACTAAAGCAAGACCATCAAAAAGCAGTTCTTTCCGCGAGCTCTCACTAACTACCTTTTTCCTCATGAACATCAATCCTGGCATTTCATTCTAAAAAGAGGTTAAACGGTCGATGAATGATCGCAACAAAGGCAGGGTGATCTTATACCTCAGCGATCTCGATCTCCTTGCGACCGAACGCGGCAAGAGAAATGTCTACAGAAATATTCTCAGATCAAACCAGTTGAATCAGGATATCACAGCATACCTGCTACCTTGAAGACCATTTTGAAATATTTGTGAGGAGATGATGGGGGAAAGAAACTGAGTGAAACTAGATGAGAATTAGATAGCTTGCGTCTTTTTTATCTCAAAATCCACGTGCGCGCTAATGAAGAAACTTCCATACAAGGTGCGTGGGAGTTAATCGTTCCAGCAGCCTTGGGAGAGTTCCCTTCTTGACAGCCTATCTCAAGCCTATCTCTTGTTCTTCTGGGAGCTTCATGGCACTTCATCAACAATCTGACGAGGTGACTGAGAAAAAGAAATGTCGCCTCTTAGAAATAGGTATGATCAATACCATGCCTGATACATTTTCTCGAATGACTCGACGGTGTATCTTCAAGTGCAATATACATGTGAACCAGAAGAGCTTCCTAGTGGAGAAATTCGTCCTCGATGCTTCCCTCTCTCTCGCATCTTTAGGATGTTCGTGCGAACCGCGAACCTCGAGGACTTGACATGGTTTAATATGTTATTTTCAGATGCCCTGACCGTCCGGCCGTGGAAATCACGAAATTTCTCAAGATTGACCTCAAGACTGGAGAGATTGAGATACCAGACGAGTCCAGGTTTGTTATTAGCATGAGAATTGAGTATCTAATCAGTCTAACCAATACAGTGCTGTCCTTCCAAGAGCCAAACACTGGCGAGACATACAGCGAAATGTCCTTGAAGCTGAAGTTGAATCAAGAGATTAGCCGATTTCGAGCCTCAACCCCATATGAGTCCTACCATGATTCAACCCTTCTATGCCGAGACCCGAGTCACTCGACAACTTGAGGCTTACTTCTGGAATTGTCGCTGAGTACTTGGTCCTTCGGGACTGCAGCTCTTTGAATCAGTTGACTTCTTCCTTCAGTATCATATTTTAGCTGTGGCTATAACTCATTGGCTGCAAACAGCCGCATTACCTTGTACTTCTATGGTCGTTTGCCCATACTCACTTCTGGCATGTTTTATTGCCCATTGTAGCTTTTTGTCAGTTCAATCACACTTGACCAACCGCCCGTGCTAGTTGATGATATGTTACAGCTAATGCATAGGTCGCTTGCTGTGTACGACATCGATCACCGCCTTTGCTGTGCTTCTCGCAGCGGTAGAGATACCCTATATTTTTCTGCGTTTCATACTGTTTATCGAGTCATTGTTCTTTAGTTGTTGAATAAACAAGTTGGACGACCAATACCCTTGCCGCTCAAATGGTTCAATCGTGAACCAATAAATGTTTGAAAATTGCGTCGGAGATGCCACGTAGTCAGCGTTTTGATGCGATGATCTGCACCACACAGCTTTGTTGCAATGTTGAATTATGTACGGCAGCCATTCGGGGAAACTTCACACTCGATATCCGGTCGTCCAGGAGATGTATGTCGATACTTGAAGGATTAAAGGTACGATTCAAGCTGCGTCTGTTGGCTCTGTGGAGACAGTTTCGTCATTTCCTGTTTAGCAGTCACCATCAACACCGACCACATTTTAGTTCCACGCATATAAATAAATTAAACCTCAAACTTGGCTACTGCGAAACTCTCCCGGCTCATGACAGGCAGTGTGTCACTGCACTTCTCTCGCCGTCGCCAATATGATTTCAGCTGAAGTGTCCGGCATTTATAACTGGCCATCAAAAAATGTTTGATTCTGGGAGCCCTTAGCCTAACAATGGTAGTCTTTTGAATCAGAGGTATGATTAATGCTCTTGTACAGCCCGTTCACAGGTGTTGTACTCGAAAGTCGTCATGATTGTTGTGCTGTGAGTTTCTGGTTGTGTCACCCATTCAAGTTGCTTCGCAACTACTAACATCCCTTCGCAACACCAATCCCTAGGTCTTTCACTATTGGTTTTGTCCTGGAGGCTCTGTTCGTTGCTCGACTTACCGAGGCTCTAGCTACTCTTCCGGTGTTTGCTACCTCACCCACTAAAGCCGTGTGATCGACACTGCCTGGGCCTTATAGACATGCTCCATACATTTAATTGGCTCAGAGATGTCCAGGGTAGTCATTCCGTGGATTTCAAGTCCGAAGCTATAGAAGACACGCTCTCACCTACTTGCACTTTCTCGGATACTCGATATCGCGCTCTTTATTCCTTGCCCGTTCAGCGTCATTCATCCCCAGGCGCTCATTCCAGACGAGCGCCTTTCCGATTTTCAAGCCTTCGAAAGGTTCGCTCGAAAAGGGATACATGCAAAGTGTCTGAGCACCGCGCTTCTTCCATGTCTCATCAGTTTCCTTCGAGGGGAACGAGTCGGATGCATTATGCTTCAGCGCAATCCCCTAATCGGAGTTTTACGGATGATGGCCAACGCGTTATGCAGTCGCCATCTTACGCATTGTCAAGCGCTTTCGTCTCAGTGAGTCCACTCTTCCTACGACGCTGTTCATATTCACAGAATATACTCCTCACTTCCAGCCTTCTCATGGACGGATGGATATGCGCCCGCAATCGCCCGGCTCAAGTATGACTCCGACATCAAGCCTATCTGGCGCAGTCGGCGAGATGGATATCCCCCCTCAATTACGGAATCCCGCGATCAGACCGTCGTATCCAATTGACCCGCATGCACAAGCATATTGGATGCCTAGCGCCCACAATATTTCCGCCATTGTGCCAAATATTCAATCACACGTACATTCCACTGACCAAACCAATAATCCATATAATATCGCTCCTACAACTGGTCTTAATACTGCAACACACCCTAACCAACTAAACGCCGCGCGAACATCGCCGCCATTTACGCACGGCTTCACAAATCAGACACCTCTCCAACAACCCCGTTCTCCTCAAAATTCTCCCGTCCCGATGCTGAGTCGCCCAGGGTCTCAGATGTCCTCTCATCAATTCCGCCGCCCTTCACAGGATCCCGTGGAAGAGGAGAACAGACTCCTTCGAAAGAAGGTGAAAGAGCTCGAGCTCATCAATGCGCAGCGCCATCAGCGCATCAGAGAGCTTGAAGCAGAACTTGCTTTCCGCAGCACTACCGACCGTTCATTGCAAAACCCAGCGCCATCCACAAGTATGATTACGCCTGTCGTATCCGGTACAATTTCCACTCCTCCAGCCGTGCAAGTGTCCTGGAAAGCTCGAACAGACGCTCGCATACGGCTGTTCTGTTCGTTGAATCGTGCGGGAAATGCGTTATGCTCTTGGCACGATTCACGTCGGGAGCGTCGAGCGTACCCACCACGTATGGCTCCCCCTGGTCATTTAAACTGTGGCTGCACATATGAAGAGGCACTTTTTGAAGAAAGTTTATCCCGTCATGGTGTCGGTAGCTACCATCCAGGAGAAGCCGTCCGTATAGACCCTGCTCTTCGTAATCCTCTCCTCAAACTACTGCAGGAGCGATATGGATACAGGGATGGCGATTTTGAAAGGAACCCAGTAACAGGGAATTGGGTAGATGGAGAGGGCAGCACTCTGTGGGAGCAGAAGCTACTTTCGGGCTCTTCTAACTCAAGGAAAAGAGGCGAGGATCGTCGGTGACCCTTCAGTATGTCTAATTTGTTTATGTTACTGCTATTCTGCATCATCTACTACTGATGATGGGTCGACCGTCTGCTTTCGGATTGCACACCGTATATACTCCACATTAATTACGTCTCACTTTTTGAGTATTGTCTACAGGCTTGACATACTCATTCATCCAATGCTCGTACACTTAATTTATGTTCATATATAATGATCTTGACATCGCCCGTAGACAGCTTTTGTAGAACAGGTAGACTTTGGAATACATAATTATCAACTAATTCATCATACGATGTATACTTCGTGACTTGAGCTAATTACAAAGTATCTATGTTTGTGTCTCAATATATGTATACCCACTGCAATGGCAAAGGCATTCAAGAGCGTTGAATACATTGATGACAGTGATCCAGATGTTATGAACTTTGTACCCTCAAGCTCCAAATCAGAATCAGACGAGAGCTTGCACCTCCAGTTCAGCACCGGAAACAAGGAAAAATCAATGAGGTGGTCTCATCACATACAACATCTCAATCTTTCCTGTTGCCAAAATTCAAGAAAGGGCCTGTGGATTCACTGCGTAGTTTGACTACACCACCAGTGTGCTGGTAGAGCTTTTGAATGCGGAAGAATGTGCATCTCGAGAAGCCGACAGTCAAGGATTTCATGATACTGTATAATTTCATTTTCGACCTTAGGTTCGTCACAGCGCGTCGCACGAACTGAACCTATTTTTTGTGACTGTCACATATCAGAGTTACTTTCCCACAAACCTAAGGTCAAAATCATTGGGGTATAACTTTATTTATACTAATCTAATGGGTCGAGTGGTTCTTAGCGTCGTCTATGCACGACGTAGTTTGAGTCTGACTCAAACCTTTACGCT
>CAKNEV010000147.1:0-68685 GCA_930272055.1 Rhizopogon roseolus
AGCGAGCACAAAGGTTTCGGCAACACGTGCGATGCGGTATTACTGAATTGGGTACAGTTCACACAGTCTACCTGATTAGTAATACAACCCACGATATCTCAGCGTCCAAGTCACCTTAATTTGCTGGTCTGGACCGCTGGTCCTCACAAATAGCGTTTTTCGACTTAATAAAAGGGTGCACGAACGTCTTAGGTAGCGCTTTACTAATTCGGAAAGGTGGGAGTGATAGGTGCGTTCGAGGGTTTGTGTTGGAAGTTGCGAACTCGCGTAGTCAGCTAGCTTACTTAATCGTATGGTACGGTCTAGTACGCATGTTTAGCACGAGTAACTAGAGCCTTTCGCCCGTCGTCGTCGCGCGCGCTCGCCATTTTTCCACAGTTGATATGGATCCAGTCCGAAGATCGATTGAATCGTTATTGATTTGATTTGTCCTAAGTCGATTACAATAAGTCGTTCCATCATACTGCTACGTATCAACCACTCAGATAATGCATCGCGTTTCTGACCGTAGCCGGCCTTTCGCCTTATACAGAGACTCTAGAATACAATTTCAAGACAAATCAGTCTCGAAATCCAGCTGGTATATCAGTCTCTTGAATACCAAAATCAAAATTGACCAGAAGCAAATGGTGTTGAAGCAGTAGAATCAATCTCCATCCTTGAACTAACATTGGGTGTTGCAAATGTGGACAAGGACCCGACACACTCTGAAAATCGTGTCAATTGCTCTCTGATGATAGATCAGCTTTGCAGTCTAAGATGCTGGTAGCATGATGCAGAAGCTCACTTCTTATGTTGTTTCAATATCTCAAGCATTGCAATTATACTGTCCTGTTCCTCAACCAACAGATCACCCCCTTCTAGTGTGCTTGCATAATCTCTCGCCTGAGCAAGTGTGTGTTTGAAATCATTCGTCTGTTCAGCCGCGGATTAAAACACTTGCCCTAGAAAAGAACATGCGTACCGCTTGCAGCAAAGCTTGTTTAGCGGAAGGAGTTGCTGTTCCTTCTGCCTTTCGGATGAGCTCCAGCACCATGACGAGCTTGGGTAGCAATCCTTCGAAGAGCGACATTGAAAACAAACCGTAGAGAGTGTAGGGGCCATTTTAAGTTAACTGAACGCTGCGCCAAATTGCTTACGTCACTCCATGCACTGCGAGTCTCTGCTTGCATTCCAGTGTGGCACCTCATCACTTCATGTCATCGCAAGGCAGTCTAGATGTGAGTATAGTTCGGGATATTGGAGGAGCGGATTTCTGAATAGGTCTGCAGAAAGCCATAGAGCTTGTCAAGGGGGCCATTGATGATGATGAAAAGCAGAACTATCAGGAAGCGTACAAGCAATACATGAATGCGCTCGACTATTTCATGCTAGCTCAGAAGTGTATGTTTGTTTCCAAATATGCAATTTGCGCTCATTTAGATATCGATATAGATGAGAAGAACGAGAAGGCTAAGGTACTCGTCAGGACGAAGATTGAGGAGTATCTTGCTCGAGCAGAGACATTGAAGAAGCATCTACAGAGAGATGAGAAGAAGTCGCGCAAGGCTATCAGTGCAGATGGTTCTGCTAACGGCACCGGGGGCAAGGGCTCCGCTGATAGTCCGGATGACGACAAAGACCCTGACCTCAAGAAGTTACGTGCAGGGCTTTCTAATGCCATTCTAGCAGAGAAACCGAATGTGAAGTGGGATGATGTTGCAGGTCTGGATGGAGCGAAAGCTTCCCTCAAGGAAGCTGTTATTCTTCCTATCAAATTTCCTCATCTCTTCACTGGAAAACGGACACCGTGGAAAGGTATCTTGCTATATGGACCGCCAGGGACGGGCAAGTCCTATCTAGCGAAAGCTGTTGCTACAGAAGCCAAAAGTACATTCTTCAGTGTCAGCTCAAGTGATCTGGTCAGCAAGTGGCAGGGGGATTCCGAACGGTTCGTGCTTGATACTATGAACTTTAACTTGCCTTATGATTCCTTCCTAGGCTGGTAAAGAATTTGTTCGAAATGGCTCGCGAACAAAAACCTGCAATCATTTTTATCGACGAGGTCGACTCTCTAGCCGGCACACGAAATGAATCTGAATCTGAAGGTTCCCGGCGCATCAAGACGGAGTTTTTGGTGCAAATGAATGGTGTTGGTCATGATGACACTGGCGTTCTCGTCCTCGGGGCAACTAACATCCCTTGGCAACTTGATCCTGCAATCAAGCGGCGCTTCGAGAAACGAATATACATCCCACTTCCTGGCCCAGACGCGCGCAAGAGAATGTTTGAAATCCACGTCGGTACAACACCATGCGAACTAGAGCCAAAGGATTATCGTCTTCTGGCCGAGCGGACAGAAGGGTAAAGTCTTTCCAGTTATGTGAGGTGGTTTGTCTAATTAATAGCTAGGTATTCTGGCTCAGATATATCTATCGTAGTCCGCGACGCCCTCATGCAGCCAGTTCGCAAAGTCATATCGGCTACACACTTCAAACCTATACGATCTTCTTCGTCATCTGGGTGGACACCATGCTCTCCAGGCGATCCAGATGCAGTCGAAAAGACTTGGTCGGACGTCGACTCCGATGAGCTTGTAGAACCGCCTCTGAAGCTAGCAGATTTCATTAAGAGCTTAGAAAACGTGCGACAGACGGTCACAGAGGCTGATATCAAGCGACATGATGATTGGACGAAGGAGAGCGGTATGTTGTTTATGAATTGACACCACAGATCATTTACTGACTTTTGGATTACCAGGCAACGATGGGGCATAATTTCTTTTTCGTTCTCACCCTCGCTTTCTCTAATACCTCCGGATTTTATGACAGCGCGTCGCCCATCTCCCGTTATTCCATTCCTACCTTTTACCCTCTATGTTGCAAGTTCATAGCTACCGCTGCATATAACGATACCGTACGGTTCTCATATTTCATACTACCAATGAATCCTTGCGCCATGTCCGAGAGTAGGTTGCATAAAAACATCAATTCAAAAGCCTGGTGAGTACTACAAGAGGCTACGATATGTGTGGAATAAAGCCAGATGACGGTAACGAACGAGAAAAATACGAGAAAGAGATGACATACTACGACATGAGGCACATTGTTCTCTGTGTATTATGTATCAGCCAAGAGTACAGGTGGCGCTGTGTTTAAGAGGGCTCATATTAGGTTACATACAAGGTATTGGGCGGCATCCCTCAGGAAGAGTGCCACCATTCAGGATTACAAGATCTGCGCCTGCGCCTGTTGCATCGCATGCACATGTACATGCGTGGGTTTTGCTACGGCATGACAAACTTCGATACCCTGCACCCAAGAGTGTGCCATGACGTCCTCGATCGAAAAACGTAGTTTCGGGTCTGGCTCAAGCATCTTCCGGATTAAACTGCGGCATGCCCGTGGGCTTAGGTTGTTGATGGTCGGCGGGTAAACGGCATCCTTGTCTTTGTCCTTGTCTTTGTGCTGAGTAGCACAGGCAGTAACATATGCTGCATACAGGGTGTCCGACAGTTGAGCGGCACGCCAGGGCATCTCTTGGAAGTGAAGGCAATAATAGACGATCCCACACGCCCATATATCGACTAGACGGGCGTCGTATGCTATTTTTAAGCCCAAGTAAGAGAAATCATTGCCCGCACAATCAGGCAACCGGATAGAAGAGGCTTGCATATGGCTTACGTTTGCCTAAAAACTGTTCAGGGGCGATGTACGGCTCGCTACCGCAAAGCCCCGTCGACATGTGAATTGTCGTTTCCCATGGCAGGCGGTATACAGTCGATGCACCATAGTCACCGATCTATAAACGCGTGAGATGGCGTGATCACACAAGCTGTTTTCACCCACCTTCAGGTGGCCCTTGGTGTCGAAAAAGAGATTTTCTGGTTTAATGTCACGATGGGCGACGCCTTGACTGTGGAGATACGAGACGCCCGAAAGCATCTGCCGGAAGCAGCATTCGACTTCGCTTGGCGACATACCGCCTTTCTTGATCGCAGCATAGAGATCCCCACCAGGGCAAAATTCCATGACCTCACACCAATGTTGGTTCTCGTCCTGAACGAGATCCACTGTCTCAACAATGTTGACATGGTGTAACGTGGAAGAAATACAAAACTCCGCAGTGAGTTTCTTGACGTACTCCTTCTCTGATTCATTCTTTCGTCTTTTCCGGAACTCCTGAACACAAAAGAGGTGATAAGTGGCGGTAATGAAACCGGAAGGGTCAACCTGCTTACTTTGACAGCATATAGCTTCTCTTCGCTTCTATCCCATTTATGGGCTAGGCGAACGACGGCAGTAGCCCCCTTGCCAATAGCAACCTTTTGGCAAACACCGTACTTCTGCGTCAGACTGACTGCGCTCTCACCACCAACCGACTTTCGATCAGCGTCTGAATCTGACTTCCTGCTACTAGTTGAACGAGCGGAAGACTTGCGTGATAGCCTAGGCGCAGAAGCATTGACGAGACCTTTTAGTGTGAATTTATGGCCACCGTCGGAGTGAGCGTCTGACGACGCCCTTGACCGAGTGGTAGGTGTCACTGGAGGCTTCTCTGATGGCGAATGTTTGGCCTTCTGCTGAGACTTTGATGTAGGTGGTACGGCCAGTTTGTTGCCCGACGTACCACCAGACATGCTAGGAGCCCGGCTTACAGCCTGGCTCGGGGGACGAGTTGAAGGAGCGCTCCAACTCTCGCTCTCCGATGGTGAGGGAGAATCCGTTGCAGAGGTTGCTGCGGAGAACGGGCTGCCGACTATGACTCCCTTGGCTACCATGGGTGGTTGCATTGGTGAATATGAGCGGTCGATGGTGCCGTTGACAGTAATTGAGGATTTGGGATGGAAGATGGTGTGGAGAGTACTGGCATCAAGAGGGGGCTTGTCTGAGCCGTCGGGGCCTTCACTCTCGCTCTGAGGGGCGTCTGCTGAGTCAAGAACCAGCATTGGAGAAGGTGTGAAAGAGAACGGAGTGGTAGAAATAGCGAGATAAATGTGAGGTCTGAAGGGTTTACCAGAGACTAGTCTCCGTTGCTGACCTAATAGTCGTATGTAGATATATATCTTCGTCAACGTTTCAGCACCAGAGGGAGCAATTGCAAATAAAGGGAGACGAGTGGTAATCTGGGGCGCGTCCTACAGAGCCATGCTAACTTGAAACACGTTGGAAGAAGGTTGGTGATATGTTGATATGGGACGAACGGCAATGTTCAAACCAGCCGGTGACGAGACGAACTGTGGCAAGAAAAGAAATCTGCGATTAAACCGCCTCCCGGAAATGCCTTTACTTGTCAAGCTAGCTCTAGCCCTGCACTTGCCCTGCACCAGGACCTTTGTCTAATAGCAAGGACCGCAGCCAAGCTATGTATAAGCAACAGCGACAAGAGAGATTAGAAGAGAAGATGAAGCGATAGGACGAATTGGGCTGTTGATCAGAATGTGATGGAAATGGGTCGGAAATAAAAGAAGAACGTCTCGAGAGCCAGTTTGTGCTGAATAAGATATTTTATTACATAATAACATTTGCTTGTTTTCCTAATTTCATACAGATTACACCGTTAAGCACGCTAGCACGTACTGTTCAACGACAAGCGCTGCCGTTTCTCGCGAAATAGCCCAGGTACGTGTTGCGCTGCAAGTTAGCATGCCGCATATAAGTAATTCGTGGAAGTAGGCCAACGGGTAATGATCGACCCGCAGCCCATATCCCCCGGGGACTAAGAATAAAGCAGCGGAAAAGTCCACATGACACCACCCGATCCAAATTTACGCTGGCGAATAGCATTAACACCTACGCCAAACCGCAGGGTGCTGTGTCGGAATGCATGAGAATGCCCATCGCATGACATATATCATACTTACTTAATTATACGCTCATTGACGTTTATGAGGGGATGTCGCACTGAATGTTGAGCAAAGGGATCACAGCGAAAGCACTTGGTCAATGAATCTTAGCTAGCGAAACTCCATAACAAGGTAAAAACCGTATCGTTGCCATCTTGTCAATCTTATATAATTACAACAATTTGAGTCATGTCGTACGAGCTGCCATTCCAAGATCCGATAGTCAGGAAAACTCCGGTTAGCTGTATAGTTAGATTCAACATAAGGTTCAGTGGCTGGCTTATGTAATCTCATGGCTACACAGGTGAATCTGAAGGTTGCAGCCCGTCCTCAACGACATTCCTCAAGATCAAGGTAAGAAACGCTGCCAGTCCAAGTTTTACTAATACTCAATACCCTTGTGCTCAGACATTGCTATGGTCAATCTTCGTTCCCAAAAGCGACTCGCCGCAGCCGTCGCTGGCGTTGGCAAGCGCAAAATCTGGCTCGATCCCGCTGAGCAAGCAGAGATCGGGAACGCCAACTCTCGCTCGCACGTCAAGAAACTCATCAAAGACGGTCGGGTCATTATCAAACCTACTGTTATCCACTCCCGCGCACGCACCCGCGACCTTCTTGCTGCTAAGCGTAAGGGTCGTCACACTGGTCCAGGTAAAAGGAAGGGTACTGCTGAGGCTCGTCTCCCCACTAAAGTACAGTGGATGCGGAGACAGCGTGTTTTGAGACGGTTGTTGAGGAAGTACAGAGAAGCAGGCAAGATCGATAAGCATTTGTGAGTATCCTATAGTCGTGTGATACCCTTTTTCTTATGTGGCTGACGATGAAAAAAGGTACCACTCCCTGTACCAAAAATCGAAGGGTAACGTCTTCAAGAACAAGCGAGTTCTCATGGAATACATCCACAAAGCCAAGGCTGAGAAGAACCGTACCAAGGTCCTCAGCGACCAAATGGAGGCTCGCCGTGGCAAGAATAAGGTCGGTTTCCAAATCCTTGAAAACGTATTTGTCTCTGATCTTCTTAGGCTACCCGTGATCGTCGTGCCAAAAGGTTGGCAGAGAAGCGGCAAGCAATTCTTGCGGTGGAGCACGAGGCAGCTGTTCAGGAATAAAATGGTTTATGAGCATTCACGATTTCATTTCGACCCACTTAGTCCTGTACCCTATAGCACTTATGCTATGCTCACATGCCTCTACTCTCGCCCGCATATTTCATCATGCTTTCTATTTCTCATCATCCCCGTTACTGCACAACGACGAATACGTGCAACGTCTCCTTGCTTAGATATTGCGCCTGAAAGTTTGTGCTCTGAATCATGTGCTGACCGTGCAAGGTATATGAAGTGGTTTCTGCCTAGCAGATACAGATAGCTAGTTTCTGTGGACAGGAGTGATCATGTCAACATGACATGGGCAGGATCCAAACACATTCTCTTTACATTCCTCTCTTTGGCCACGGCCTCTACCATCTCTCTAGTAAAGCCCACCACACCGTCTATTGTGCTCCCCAAAAGCCCGCATTCATTCAATGCAAATGCGGCATCCTCAATGCGTAGATTCGTGGCAGATGCGATCTCTGCAAGGGTGCATCGCACAATGATATGCGAGGTCGCACTGCCATCTGGGTTGGATCTTGTCAACACAGTGCGCAATGCTGCAATACTGTCTAGATCCGCGTACAGAAATGTTATGTTGAGCGCCGAACGAAATTGCAAGTGAACTCCCACCATCTAGTCCGTTTGCCGATGCAAATGTGGTATTTGAATCAGGTGTCTCCCCATCCCATCCTTTTGCCCGCTTTTTTCGAGAATTAAGGTCCTCTGAGGGCGGAGGCAGCATACCAATTAGCTCTGGTAGTCCCCCCGAAGATGTAATAGTAGGCCGATCCTGTGGGAGGACTGACAAAAGTCGTCTTCGCAAAAAGTAGTGAGACTATTGCAGACGTAAATGATTTGACAGCTAACCTAAAGAAGCGAATCAGTGTCGCCACCCAGTACGTAAGGTAGCTTCTTAAGCCCAGGTCCGAGAGGGGTCGTTCAGGTGTGCCGATTTTACCTGCGCGGCGGGATACCTCGTAACCTGCATAATGTCAGTCACACACAGTTGGAAAGTTATATGGACGTACTGAATTCAATCATGAGCATTCCATAGCCCTTACGTTGATACGGAGGAAGAACAATGATGCACGCAAGGTTGTAGTCATCATAAGATATTTTCTCCTGGGTGCGGAATAAGCATTAGGGAGTCGAGTTCAGCCTATAGGCACGATACCTTGGAGAAAAATCCAAGAACGTGATCTCGTTGTGAATCTGCGTCTGTAAGAATATAGAACAAGACTGAAGCGTGTGTTAGGTAGGGCTACTCGGGCCAGCAGAAACGTACAGTTGTCACAATCAAAGAACAGGGTCTTGACGTCGATGAATAGTTTTCCGAAGAGCGAAAGGTTTTGGCAGTATAACTGAAGGACGTCCTCAGTAATTCGAATAAGAGTAGCAAAAAGGAGAAACCTTATCCTTGGCGCCGTCGACCTCCCAAATTATGTGGGCACCTCGCTGGTAAACCTTTCGCCCTGGTGGATGCCTTCTGTCGCAGTGTTTCTTATGCGAGTTATACCTATAAGCTTAGAGTGCACACGAAAAGATAGGGACATACTATATGCATCTCCCATGCTGCACCCTCGGCCATATACTTGAAACAACGATCACAGACCCATAATATGCTTTTTTCCCCAGAGAGATGTGACCGCGTAAGGCCGCCAGCCAAGAGGTCTGAAGTGCGACCATGTGATCTGACGGTCGCTCTGTTGACACCATGGATTTTAGACGTTGAGGTTGAGCCTCCAGGTACTCCAGCAGTATCCTCAAGCTCTGAGTCCGTGAGTGGGTAAGGAGAGAAATACCTGTGGTATGGAGTGAGGAATGCAAGATCCATTATGATATTGGGTACGCACCAGGTCTTGATCCGCCACTGGCCAAAGTTGACCTTGTCGAAGTTTCTTTTGGCAGTGATTTGCTTATGGTGCTTTATGTCAAACTCCTCCTCTGTCATGAGCGAATCTTGCTGTGTTTCTGGTTCTGTGGGGGTAGGCGAAGGGGTGTTTCTCTTCCTTTTTCGCGCGGACTCGGATGCGTCGACAGGTTTAAGGCTTGCCATCGGAATCCATTCGTCAAGGCGCTTGTCAAGCCCGTCATAGTGGACATAGACTTGTCCGTCTGAGCGACGTTGAAGGATGCGAGCAAATTCTGGGACAGCAGTGGTTCCCCTCAGTACTTAAATATGTTGGAAGAGATGTGAGACGCACGTTCGGCACCGTTCTTAGTAGCGAGATAGAGTTCCTTGGATGCATTCCGGGACCGTGCATGTGAGGTGGTTGATTCTGCCATATTAATTGACCTGAGGTGGCAGTACCAGATGAACACAAGTATAGGCTATGGTACAACTACGTCACCAGACTGCAGGGCTTATCGATATCTTCAACACTACATTCAACCAGCCAGCTCATTCGAAATATTCAAGTTTGGAAGGAAGCAGCCATGCTAGTGACTCGCGTCCGCCGTATATCTATCCTACATAGTAACTGTTCTCACATCGATCCTTGTGCCTTGTACAGCATACATGCCATGTCATAGGACAAAAAGCATGGGGTTCTCTGTTCTTTACCACCTCCACCCCCACAAAACCATCGGCATACACCAACCTCCCTCTGTTCGGTTGACCAATAATAGAGTGACCTCTAGAAACGCATCTCTTTGAGTCTTTTCCTGACGCCCAGTGGACATCGACGTAGAAATGCCTCGCGTCCAAGCAGTTGGTTCTTCTAATATCTTTGTCACTCTCCTCTGTGCTTCCCAAGTGTACGCATCCTGTCAGGTGCCGTGAGTTACTCTCAGAACGCTTTCCCTTTTCCTTCGCTCAGATAGTGCCAGATCGGATACTTCCTGCTCTTCGTCCTTCCCCACTCAAAAAACCATCATCGGTCTTATTGCTGGCGGGGGTATGTTCGATTTTTCAAAGTAGCTGGCATTCGCTCAAGTCATGGCAGCTATTCTCATGACCATTGGGATCATTATTCGCATAATTCGTCAGCGGAGATTCCGTCAACACAACGTACTCTCTGCATACAGTCCTGCAGGAGTACGCACTGGGCGTGCAATACCTAACAATGGCTATGGCAGGCCACAGTCAAATATACTCCGAGGATCCCAAATGAATTCGTGGAGCCAACCCCTACCGCCCCCATTTCCCCAAGCATCCTATTCATCCCCGATGGCCGCTCATGCACGCACACAACCGCCAACCATGCCTATTCCCACGCGGCGCCCACGTCCAGACCAGACCCCATTCTCCACCCCAGATTTAACCCGCCTACCAGGTGGGGTGTCTCAACTACCCCATCCCCATACGTTTCCCCTCCCACATTCGCCCCATTCTTCACCCCCGGAACTTGCGCAAGTATCTGCGCATCTAGAATTGCCGTCTTCCATTGTTGCTGCAGCCGCATCTCCTCCTTCACATCCCCACGTTGCCACATCCATTGGGCGCCAATCACCTCCAGAAAGTATGGAGATGCATTCGTTGAGAGTGAATACGGAAGCTGTAAATGAGGAGCCCCCACCAGCTTATACCCCAACCTGATAGAGTATGTAGTATTGAGATACCTACTATGGGGGATACCCCAGATTTTAACCAGGGTGCACTCAAAGTTCCAGGTGTTCTACTTTTATTATTTGGTGCAAACGACTCTTCATTTTCGTCAACCTGTAAGACTTAAGTTGCTCTAGTATTTGCAATTGACTATATAAAGCATGTATCGAAAGTTGGCTAAAAGTTGAACTTGCGACAGTCTCTACTTGTTTCTACTCCTCCATGTAAATATCTCGGCGTCTCCTTCCCCATTCTTTTTGATTTCCGTGCACCCGTGCATTCCGAGTCTGATACTATTGTCATTCGTGTAAAAGCTTACCTGCATATTTACATGCCTGCAGCTGCTTCTGAAACAGACGTTCCGTTTTCCTTTCCCATTTGCAGTATCCAAAAGTTCACCAATTTTCAACACCCTCACCTGAATCATAAGCCCTCTGTTGAATCTCTCCATCAATTCCCTTTTTCAGTACTACAGCAATGGTTTTCAACAAATCCGAATCGCATGCTAACTAAGTACCCTTTGATGTAGGAGTCATTCCCTGGTCTTCCCGATGATCATATCACAACATCCTTGCTATTTCCGAACCCTCCAGAAAATCAGAAAAAGGCGGACATTTCTGCAGACCTGAGCTATGACGTCGAGGTTCATCGTCCCATCACTGGTATTGAAATTACCCTGACGCCCTACTAGATCCAGGATACTGCTCATGCAGACCTTGCACCACGCTTTAGATATGGAGAAATCGAGGTGAGAACTCATTATGTCAACGACTATTGGAGGTGTTCATGGATTTTGTAGGAAGTGATGGTCATTTCACCGACACCGACACCGACACCGACACCGACACCGACACCGACACCGACACCGACACCGACACCGACACCGACACCGACACCTACACGTTCATTCGACCAAGACATGAAGACCAATGATGTGAGTTACGGGCATATCAATGTTTAGTACTACTCAGATAAAGCTACGCAGTTCCGACTGCTCCACATGCTGTTCAAAGATTCCATTTCATCGACATACCTATGCCGAAAATGTGACGACCTCAAGTTCTACACTATGCAAATCTCGAACAAGGGGCGCCTTCGAATTTGCACTCCTGGTAAATACATCCGACATCAACGGGAGGTATTTCATGAAATTCGCGAACTTCGGTCTTCTTTTCTCTCACCGTTCATCTGGAGTTATGAGGATGGCCTTGAAATTCGTTCCATAGCGGTATGCTTTACCTTGGCTCTTTTGATCCACGCGCCCAAACTTTAGACCAGGCATTTTATCCTCGTGGCAATCTTCAGGACCTGCTTGATCGTAACACCAACCTTGGCGAAAATCACACCCTGCAACTGGCTAGCGAAATGGTAAGCTTAGCAAAACGGTGCATTTATGTTCTTAGCTGCACCAGGTAGAAGCGCTATGCACGCTTCACACTGTTGGGATAATCCACCGCGACCTCGCTCCGTGCAATATTATGTTCGACATATCGGGACATATCGTCCTTACAGGATTCGGTCAAGCCTGTAGACCTCATTCAGTAGCCTCCTTTCCACTACATGGTACTGGTCCGTATTGTGCCCCTGAACTCATCCTAGGGTGGGCGCATGACTTCAGTGTCGATTGTTGGAGTTTTGGCGTGATAATGTACCTGATGCTTTTTGGATTGGTGAGCTTACCATATCAATTTTCTCGCATCTAATTGTTCGTTTTAGCACCCGTTTGCCGCTGAGAACGAAAATAATAACGTTGCCGCTATACAAGCCAATATAATTCACGGCTCGCTGATCATCCCCCGCACCAAGTTAATATCGTGTGCAGCACAAGATCTTTTGGTCAAGGTTGGTTCCTAGATCATATCAACCCTCTGTCTCATTTGTGTCTTCCGAACTAGTGCTTGGAGCGCAATGCAGCTCTCCGCTTGGACATCGAGCAGATCAGGGTGCATGTACACTTCTGCACCGTGTGAGTTTGACAACTCTGAGCACTACTCAATTCTGAACACTAAATAGGAACTGGGAGAACGTGAATGATAGGATCACAAACGGTGCGGACAGGCTTTGCAAAAGCTTGCATGTTAAACTGACATTAACTATAGTACCGGTCGTGTGCAATAATGAGGGTCCTGCCATGGATACACAACACAGTCAGCTTACCGATTGTGTGACCGTTTCTGAAGTACAGAAGGCAATTCTTACTGAAGATGAACCTGTGACGCTGACCGAAGAAAAACATGTGGATACATTCACTACCGTGCCACAACGAATGGTAAAATTTACATCTGGGTCTCTCATCGTGCATCAAGATTCAAGACTCCAGACTCAACGACGCATCTCCTCACAAAGTACTCGTTTAGACATTATACCCGAAGTCTCCTCGGACGAGGAGGAATCTCTGGACGAGCGTGACGTCGAGTGCAGCACACAAGATAGTCTACATATCAGGCAACCTCCTGCAGCCATGGACTCGGGAGGCATTCCAGAATCGTTATCATTTTGGGATGCTCTTGATCTAGAGATCAACTCCATTCCCTCTGGCTACGCTCAAGTAGGCACGGCTGGTCGTGAGGAGCCGCAAGGACTTTTAGGCTTGCTTCGCAAAAGTCGGTCGGTAATCTTTCAAGATCGTGCCCTTTCCATCTCTATCACCAGCACTGTTCCTTCGGAATTGCGCGTCAGAAATAAGCTCCGCAAGAGAATGCGTTCTGCAAGCACCCCTACACTTAGATCTCCTCATCTTGATCTTCCACTCAGCGAACCTGGCGTCAAACAGATTGGCATTGACGGCGACTTCAACTCTATGGAGCCTGTTGCTTCTCATTCGATATCAGTTTATCGATCCGCTATCCGCGCATGCAAACAGCTAGTTCCAGTAATTGGTCGCAAAATCTCCAGGCAATCTCTGCGGACAAAGGAGCAACTCACATCCACCTCAGTAGACTCAGATCGTGTCCAGGACGCGATGGTGGTGATGCGTGAGACCTATGGTCCAACATGGACGTTTGGTATAGAGACCATACCAGCTCCCGCAGGTACACTCACCCCATCTGCGACAACGAACGACTCGGAGGGACCAGTGACACCTGAAGTACCATTTTTTGACCACACAATCGGAATAATGCAGCACAAGGAGTCTTCCACCCTGCGCTTGGTATCACCCTCGGATCCTCAGCCTCCTGTATGACCTCGCAATCACGCCGCATTTGGTTTATCTTCCCTCGTTTTTCCGTTCGTGCATAGAGGTCTTGTTGAATCGCTGGACTTTGTTATAAATGGATGTATTGATACGCACCTGTACGTTGTCATATCGTGTGGTATGCATTTCGGTATCTATGATATCGAATGACTGGACTTCTTCATTCAAATCTCTTGCAAATATCCTCCGGAAAACCGCGATTACGTCATGGAAATAAGTTATCGGAGAGTCGTAGGTTGGTCATTGGTCCTGGTACTCAGTGTGTGTGCTCAGCCATTACTCGATTTTCTCTGGTTCGTTGTAAATATTGTTCAACAAATTGTTGAAATTTCGCGGCTGCGCAAATGACGAACAACGAAATGTTATAGGCAGGGCTGAGGGAAACCCAAATTGCAAACACGCAAAGGTTCTCGACTGGTAGGTAGGACTATATACGTAGATAAATTTTATCTTATCACATGCGAAATGCGCAGGACTTCAACAACGCTCGAAATAATCCGACACAAATATAATCCTGTCAGTGGCAATGGGTAATATGATGCTATGGACAGTATGGCAGCTGGCTGAATACCGTTGAATATATGTACTACCCAAATGAAATCCAAACCAAAGGAAAAAAAAACCATGCAGGACGTCACCGAACTTGAAAGCTTTCGAGTCTTAAAAGTTTCATGATTCATTTGCCGTCAGGCAAGTGCTTGGTCCTATTGACGTCACGTTCACCGCAAGTGCTGAGCGCTGACATGTCGATACTTGATCATCGACTCGCGCCACCGCGACGCGTAAATACTACACTGATGGCATAAGCGCCTGGATCCTATATCACCGAGGTGGTAACTCAAACGGAACAAGGACACATAGTGCATTTCACTTCGAGGTCGTCTACTTTGTGCAGGATTTCCACGCCGCTAAGGAAACAGCCTCGACTTTTAAATTGCTCCTTATGATGGTACGGGTGTTAAGATGTTATCTAAGTACCTCCTTGACTAACATAATGCGACCCATCTCGAAGAAGTCGGAAGAACAAATAATGGGCCAGATGTGGACGTTGCCGCTGAGCTTTAGTTCCAAAGCGGCGGCTGTGCAGGGCCAGATTTATGTTCTTGTGGTCAAGTTTGTGGCCGTTTGCTTTTGAAAGGCAATTGAATTTTATTGTTAGAGCATAAAGCATTGATTTTTTTAACCTGCAGTTACAACCGTGCCTGGAAGAGAAGTGGGCCCTAGTACACTTGGTCCGAGCATAAGTCAATTATACACTGTGGTCATATAACAGCCTCTTAGTTGTAAGTCGCCCATTCATTATATTGTGTCAAAGGGTGATGGGCCATTTCTCTGGTGTCGTGATGGGAGGTTCCTTCATTGTCCAAGTTCCACCACCCAGTCCACACCAGCTGCACATATAAGCAGCTGAAGAATTCCATGGCATAGTCCAAGTTCCCTTCGCCTTTGATTTTCCTGACACAACTCAAACATGTTTACAAGCCCAAAGAAGAATCCCTGCGGTGCCATTGGCGCGAACCGTAGACAACCAAACCCATTGCGCTATGTGAACCTCGATGAGTGCGATGACGATATCTACGGTGGTTCAATATCACAAGAATCCGAACCTGACGCCTTCGACGAACCTTGGCCGTACAGATTTCAGGTGCCATTGCGTTTTAACTTGAAGCCTTGGTTCTGTTACTGACGAGACTACCAGAATGAAGACTATGTCTGGGTCCGCTCCACAGGTTATGACTGGCATCTTGGGAAGGTTTCTGGTCAGCCCAAGGTAGGCCAGACGATGATGGTAAATATCTCAACACTAGTGTCATACTACCCTGATGACGGACGTCTTGCCACCCACAGGGCGATGGACTGTTTTGGCCCGTTACATTTGATGGCAATAAACGCAAATATGCAGCACCTCTCAATGGCGAGGTAAAGCCTGATTCTCCGCATACACGACAATTACTGGAGGAAGTAGGCATCTTGTGAGGTGCCTATGATTCCACCGCTCAGTAATCATTTTATGCTCTTGTATCGTAACTGCCATTGCATTGTCCATGGTTATCGCATAGAATCGTATAAATGCACTGTTGTTGTTCTTACCTCCGTTGGTTTCCTAGCTAGTCCACTCTTACAATGACTATCTTCCTTGCAATGGCTCTGACTAAGTGCATTCTGCGGAGGCGCTTGTTTTGCACCACACCTAAATAAGTATTATCATGATTTTCCTTATAAAACGTCAAATAAAGCGCTGTTGATGTGGCTCCTGTCTGCCACTGACAATCATCAAACCACAACTTCTTAACCTCGACTTTAACGGACGACCGCCATGACGAAGACATACCTTATGAACAGCCTTGTCGAAAAGGTCAGTTCTTTTACTTTCGCTCACGAACCACTGAGCTCATTTCGATCGCGATTGTAGATGCAATCCCCGGACCAGGACTTTCGGTGCATGAGATTATTCTAGACTTCGATGTGTTTTCTGACGCTCTCGGTAGATTTATGGGGTTGAACGACCTGATGAGCGAGATCAAACAGGATCCGACCAGCTTCATCGGAGATGAGCCTACTGAGACCAAGGTCCTCAAACAGGTACTTTCGCTAGTGGAAGATAGGATTTCGGAAGTCAAAAATCAGGCTGTCAAGTGGTACGCACGAACTTGCTGTTATTGCTCTTAAGAACTTATCGCTGCGATATGGCGTATTTAGTTTGGGTCAATTGATCAAGATTATTCGCGAAACACAAATGGAACTCGTTGTTGATAGCTTAATCAACTTTTCAATGGGGAAAGATGATGAATTGCGTGATATCTCCGGCTTAGGTAGGATCTGAAGTGCGTTCACGAACTTCATAGTCTGATAGAAAGCATCCAGCGTTGAAGACCATTACTTCTGAGTTGCCACTTGATGGCAAAATTGCTGCCCGAGCATGTGGAAAGCTCGCACCAAAGCTTCTGCAGCAGGTAGCGAATGTAAGCTGGTTCTGCCCATTTTGGTTCTGCTCCTGACATGATATCTTGCAGACGGAAACTCCCCCGGAGACTTTGATCGAGACATTATCAACACTATCTATACTCATTACTCGTTTTCCGGCACATGTATCAGATCCATCCCTTACCCCGCAACCTCTGCCTGCAATAGCTCCTCTTTTGTCACATTCCCGTCCCGCTGTCCGCAAACGTGCAATCCTGACACTCTCGCAATATGTTCCTGTGGCTCCCCGTGAGCTTGTCGACGATCTTTTGCAGATCCACATCCTCCTGTTTCTTGCACCCGGCGCTAACGTCGAAAAACAACGCACGACTGTGCATCTGATCGCTGCCATCATACGACAGTCACCACAACAGCTCTCATCGGTATACAATGACATTATACCTGGCATCGTGACGGCTGTGCGGAGGGATGACGATGAGCTTCGTGAAGGCTGCCTTCAGGTTCGCAAATAATATTTTGCACCTGAACTGTCGCTAATGTTCGCTTAGGCTCTTGAGACGCTAGTCTTGAGGTCCCCCTCGGAAGCGGCACCGTTCCTAAACTCAATAGTACATATAGGAAATCAGTTCATCAAATATGACCCAGTGAGCCTTCAATTTATTTCTCCTTTTGTTTGAAATCTAGACTATCTACAGAACTATGCAGGACTTGATGGCGGCGAGGATGAAGAAATGGCTGACGCAGATGAGGATGATGAGGGTGATGCTGAACTTGATGAGTGAGCTTCACACGATTAGTTATATTTCCTTATTTTGCTCATGATATGCGTTTAGGTACTCCGACGACGAAGACACATCTTACAAGATTCGGCGTGCTTCTACCAAACTTTTGGCTGCCGTGATCACAACTCACCCTGAACTCCTTCCTTTACTGTACAAGGAGGTGTCACCTGTGCTAATCTCGAGGTTTGGTGACAGGGAGGAAACCGTTCGGCTTGAAGTATGGGCAACTTATGTTGCTTTGCTTAACCAGACCAGCTTGTACGGCGGCCTGCCGCACTCCCAGGAGAACGATACTACCATTAGGAAGAGGAAGAGGAGCAGTGAAGAATGCATGGATGTCGAGGAAACGCCACATTCACTTCTGCGCTCCCAGGTTTCTTCGTTATCCAAGGCCCTGCTCCAGCAACTCAAGTCTTCGAAGACTTCACCACTGACGACTCAGGCAGGTTTTCAGCTTTTGCAATCTCTACTCGGCGTTCTTCCTGGTTGTCTTTCCAGTCAAGTTATACCTATTGCTGCAATTTCTAAGTCTGTATTGTCTCAGTCGCCAACGACTTCGACTTCGGGCCTTCATCTTACATGTCTCTCCTTCATCGCATTGTACTTTGCGACACACGCTCCCGGCACGTTTGCTGCATCACTTCCTACTCTAACACCTGTTCTTTTGAAGTCAGCTGGGGAGAAGCACCCTCGAGTTGCTTCGGAAGCCTTCCGTGTCTTTTCTGCTTTACTGAATGCTGCACGACCCGTGAAAAATGGTGATTGGGCGGAACACCTGTACGATCAAGCTTTTCAACGTCTCAGCACCCATGATACGGATGCAGAGGTTCGTGGATGCGCCGAGAATTGCATCGCGGACCTATGGGTCTGTGCTCCAGATGTTATCAAAACGAAAGGCGGCAAGGAATGGTCATCCATCTGTCGGACAACGGGTAATACAGCAGGAGCTGTTAGAGTAGTTGCGAAAGTTGCGAAGGGCGTGGAAATGAACGATGAATGGGTTAACTATTGTGTCGAGTGGATCATGGGTTTACTAAAGAAGAGTGAGAGAGGAGGAAAGCCTGAGGTATTCATTGCCCTTGATACTCTTCTGAAAAGGTCAGCTTATCTTTTGGTGGTCTTGTGGTAGTCTAACCTTGTTCCAGATATTCGTCTGTTATTCCCACTGATCTGCCACCCACTCTGGTCCCGCAGATCAGACCGTACGTATCGACGACAGATATCTCTTTACTGTCTCATGCGTTGACTATTCTTGCGGTGCTACTCGATCTATCTCCGTCCGCTACTTTCCCTGAAGTTGAGCGTGAGCTCCTAAGCGATATCTATCAGATTGTACATTCCCCTCTCGTATCAGGAGCTGCACTCGATTCAGTTCTTACGTTCTTCTCTTCTCTAGTGCAGGCTGATAATCAGATTGCGACCCATGTTGTACCCAACTTGGTGCTTTCAGTAGAAAAGGCCAACATGTCAGATGCCAATCTAGCCAACGTCGCTAAATCTATTAGTCAAGTGGTTCAGAGTGCTCAAGGGGTTGCAGCAGGAACCATAGCGGTATACTCTAAGCATATAAAGGTCAGTCAGCTCACACATTTAACCTAGTGAATTTCTCACCATGCTGCTTAAAGAAATCTTCCAAGTCCAAGTCCACAACCTCTGTTGTTGTATTAAGTCTACTCATCGTCGGGGAACTCGGGCGCTTCATGTATGTCTTCAGATGTTCCATGTCCCTACTACAGCGATAAACTTGCAACAGTGATATGTCAATGCAACAGGATACATTCACCAGCACCATCGAACATTTCGCAGCTGAAGAAGAGGAAATTCGTGCTGCTGCTGCATTTGCTGCTGGTAAGTACAGCTCATGCATCAATTGGATACGTTAGTTGATGTACCTAGGAAATATTGCCATCGGAAATCTCCACCAATTCTTACCCGCGATTCTCAGGGTCGCGGAGAGCGACCCGCACAAGAAGCTGCTGTCGTTGCATGCATTGAAGGAGGTCTGCAGCCTAGTTCCTTTTCTCAATGTATATGCTGGAAATTAGTCTAGGTCGTCACACATTGCTCGCATGGGCAGCTCGAAGGTGTTGCAGAGCAGCTATGGGCACCCCTCTTTCAATACTCAGAGGATGCAGAGGACAGCATGCGCAATGTCGCTGCTGCTTGTCTTGGCAAGCTTACCACCACGCATCCCTCGCGGTATCTTCCACAACTTCACTCTCGCATTCATGACGAGAACCCCGCAACACGCGCCACTGTCATATCTGCCATCCGACATACGCTTGCGGAGTCGGTGCCGGCCTACGACGAGGTTTTGGCACCGCTTATTATGGACTTCTTAGACTTAATTCATGATCAGGATTTGGTACACCCTTTCCTCTCGTCATTCTGAAAATTCTGACAGGATTGTACAGAATGTCCGCCGCCTTGCGCTGTCTGCCCTCAATTCTGCGGCAAGGACGAAGCCTTACCTCATCCGCGACCACCTTTCAACGTTGCTCCCGAGCCTCTATGCGGAGATGAAAGTCAATCCCGATCTCATCCGCACAGTCCAAATGGGACCGTGGACACACAAAGTCGACGACGGCCTTGACGCGCGCAAAATTGCATGGGAGACGCTGTACACCCTTGTAAGCTTTTATCACTCCTGCATCTCCACAGACTTATGGTCATTGTGTCCTTAGCTCGACACCTGCCTCACCAGACTCGACCTGTCCATATTCCTGTCGCACTTACTTGCGGCCATCAGCGATCCGTCAGACGAGATCAAAGTGATCGGGCACATGCTTCTCGCACGGCTGTCAGCATCTCCGACAACATCCCTCGCGCTTGCACAACGCCTCGATGAACTTACGCCTGCTCTCGAGGCTACGATGCGCGGGGCGCCCGTCACTAAAGACACAGTGAAGCAAGACATTGAACGTGCAGCAGAATTACGGAGGAGTACTATGCGCGCTGCGGCTGCCCTCAGCAAGATTGACAGCGCGGGCAGCGCGCCAAAGTTCGACGCCTTCGTGGAGGAATCGCGTAAGAATGACCAATGGGGTGCAGAATTCAGAGAGTTGCTAGGACATTGATCTACAAGCGATGAACTTGGCTCCGCTCGTTTTTCATTGTTCTCCTCGACCATATATTCTCCTCTCTAGCACAAGTTAGGATATCTTCTAGTCAAGCTATGTCTCCGGGTCCATCATATGAGTAGTAACTTGAGTCAATATAGGCAGTCGGTTTCCCTACAATCCAACTAATACCTTTATCTTCTTCCAAATGAGAGCCGCGGCCTCCTTTCTCTCTCTCGTAGCACTCCCTGCTCCGAGGACGCTCTTGTTCTCGATCGCGCGACGAGAAAGGTAGGGGGTGACCTGGACATTACCCGCAGTCAGAATCATCCGAAATTGAAGATTTTTACACGAAAAAAGATCATAATGCCATAAACGGGGCTACAAAACGAATATGTCGAATGACAAAAAAAAAAAATCACCTCTACCAGCGCACCGTAAGGGACATATTTGAGCACACACGGCGCCTCACTTCGCATCCGCCAGACAAGGTGGTTCGTCAGTGCATCCGACATCCCTACATTAGTGAGCCTCACGCCACACCGGGCAGAAAAGGATAACACACCATACAGCTGCGCAAAAGTGATCCTCTCCCCAACCTCGAGCGGGATCCGCACAACTTCCTCCGAGTCATCATCACCGCCAGCGCGTTCGATAGTTCCCAGGCCCTTCTTAACGATTTGCTCAAGGATGAACTCGCTCGAGGTCCAGTTATGCGTACCAAACAAGACACCAACACCCGGTGCGCCAGATGGGCCAGAGTGTTGGATGTCAGAGGAAATTGCATCGATTAACAAAGCGGCACAGGCATCATAGCACTGGTCCGTCGCCTTCTTCGAGGACTGCAACGGAGGCTCGAGGTCGGGAGATATAGACAAGCGTAATTGGTGTGACGAAGAGGACTCAGTTGGGGATGCGGGTGACGTGATTGAGCGAGACAGTTGATGGGCGGCGAGCTCCAGTGGGTGGTAAGCACCCCGGACAAGCTTTACTCCAAGCGCATAACCCTCCGCACGAGCCAGGGACAGGGAGTGCGTGAGGTGAGCGGGGGTGCTGTCATTTGCGCATGAGCGCACTTAATCATTCACGTAGATCTAAATACTGACCGTCGTAGATAGGCTTGGTAGGTCACGTACACGAGAGGCTGTACTGTGTCACGCACAACTTCTGTCGTCGATGGAGAAGGTAAACGAAGCTTATTAAATCGCTCCATCAGTGCGTGTCCAAATGCGTCGATAGCAGGTTGGTACCAACTATCATATGAAGAGAAAGTTTAGTTTGTGACGATAGCATGTTGCAGAAGATATGATTAAGAGTATATAGTTCTTCCATGTAGTCTCGATTGAAAGGAAGAGTGGACTTGAAATCGTAAAGGCAGAGAAGCAATGGGGCTCGAGACACACCTTTGCTCTGCGTCAATGATGACTCTCACTCCACGATTTGCAGCATGTGTACAAATCTGCACGAGACCATTGTATAGCTCTTTCAAGTCATGTATATCAGATTCCGTCAGTGTTCCTGTTGGTATAGAGGAATGCAATACAGATAAATCAGATGAGGAAGGAGTTCCCGGAAAGGGTACTGGCGGTTCAAGGGGTGCTCGGGTATGTGTAAGGTATGTTGAGAGGTTGATCAAGGATTGAGCATTTGGAAGCATACCGGTCTGGTGGATCATGAGTAAGTATTGTGATTCCACCTGTGATACCGACAACTCACGAGTTTTATAGCAACCCAGGTCCTTCTCCCTAACACTGGACTCTTAACGGCTTCCCTTCCGTCCTCAAAATCGGCGGCGACATCGATACTCGTTATCATTTCCTTTACGATACGTTCGCATACAGACTCCTTCTGCTCGCTCGCCCCTACCGCATCGCTGTGGTCGGCTTCAATGCTGTAAGAAAAGAGTGCACCTTTGTTCTCCGCACGTAGAGCCGCAAGGAGTGGTAGTGCACCATGGGCGGTTTCGGCACCAACAAACTGCAGGTAGTTATGCCTGCCGATCACACAGAAAAATAGATGATATGTACCTGATGGAAGAAGGTGGCTCTCATGAAACATTGGACTACGTTGCTCACACCAGGGATAGCGAACAAGACATCCAAGATCGTTGGTGACGCATCAACGAGAGGGGGGATACTGCACATCCCATAAGTGATGTAGGCGCGCACCAGATCCGACAGTGTGCGGGTATCGGAAGATGCTGGTGTAGTACTGGAAGCATCAGCATAGAACGTATAGCACAACGTAGAGGTGGTCAATGCGCTGGAAAGCACCAGCATACGTTTCAGCTGACTGGGACGTGGACGCGAAAAACTGGCAGTGGATAAAGGTCGACTGCGAGGAAAGAGACGGGGTAGGCGTGCATGAAGGAGCATTCTCATCGTTGCGGTGAAAGCTGGATCCGACTCGCTTAAGGGGAGGAGGGATCCAGACTAGTTCCGCCCGAATACACCAAGCGGTTGGCGTTGTGATCCGAAAAGTATGCATCAGAGGATCCTGAGACGGATTCTGCGGATCCACTAGCTAATGGTGTTGGGCGTGCGCGTGAAGACTCAACGGATCAACTTTTCTATACAACTCCGGTAGTCCTACACTCCACTAAGGTACAAAAACTTCCCCGAGTACTCTTGTCAGCTCTGCGAACCGTTCTGCTGGCACGAGCATTAGACTACCAGCCGTATCTAATCCAAAAGACTCCGCATCGCGCGGTTGGCTATTTGAATACGGAAAGATAAGATGATGAGAGGCAAACTAGGGGGCTTGTGAGACCATCACAAAACCACATGTTTTGAAGTGCACACCTTTCGAATTTCCTCGTCCTCTGGGTGGAACGGATATATCCCGCCCGCACTTCTCTCAGTCATTGGAACGCTTGAATTTTGGCTGTATTTCTGTCTTTTTGAGTCCTTCCCCGATTGTTGTCGAGAAACAGTCATTGCTTCCTCTTCCTCGGCGCTGAGCTTGTACACGCGTGATATAAAAACCAGATGGGTAAAATTGAAGGGTTCATTCTGAGGTGGACGACCAAAAGGTTCATATAGTAACTATACAAGAACCAGTAACGCACCTCTTCAACTGCATCCTTGATTTCATCGACAAGCATACGGTACATCGGAGGTATTACTGGCACAGGCATGTTGATAAGCCTTTCACATAGAACAAGCCCTACCCGGCTCTCGGAATCATACAGTGCTGTCGACAGTGATTCATGAAAGGCATGATCTGCCTTCGATTTTTCCAGAATGTATTCCACAAGCAATTTTATTGAAACGTTGGCCTGACGGCAGAGCTTAGAGGACAACAAGAATTTGAAGAAAGGATGACAAGAGATACTCACACTGTGCACGCCAACATTTAAAACGCTTAAGAATGCATATGGATCACTTTCCTCTCCGTCAGTCTTGATCGTAGTCCCTACATCAGGCTGCGAAAGCACCAAGTCCGCAAGAGCATGTGTACTGAGGCGCTCAGCATCCACACCAAAGAGCTGATCGAGGAGACGCTTGATGGCGTGGTAGTCGATCGTTGGGTTTGGGTCGAAAAAGTCGAAATCAACATCGATGAGCGTCGGAGTCTACTGAGAGCTGGTCATTATAGAATAACATTCCAAACATTAAATGAAATCATACATCTTCCGAACCACTGTCTGGATCTTCTTGCTCGGCCTGATTTTTGCGTTTTGACATGAGTTCAGCACGTACTGCGGGAAGATTTTGCAATTTTGAAGAAACTAAAAGTTTATCACCTTATGTAAGAAAACTTGCTTCACCAAGCAGGTTTGCATTGAAGGCGGAAGGTATTATATGCTCCAAAAGCGGTCGTCATAAGTTACAATAGTAGCTAGAACAACAACAACAGCAACAGCAAGTTAGGACGGTGCATGTCCGTGAGCGATCAAATCTTCAAAGATATCAAACCGTGTTTGTCTCCATGTATAAACGAAATACGATCACGCTACCGCGTGATCCCCATCTTCAGAAATGCACCCACCACATCGACTTCATCCCATTGCCCTGGGTTATCCACTGTTTTCTTCGCGTGAATGTACGCAAGGGTATTGCGGAAGTGTCGCGTAATCATGTCAGGTGTTGCCACACCTTCTATCCTTTGTGAAGGGTGAAGATATGAAGAGGATGACGATGGCAGGGTGATCGTGTCGATAGAGGATGTGATAAGTTCAACTAGCGAAACTATAAATTTAGGTGCAATCTGATACAACCGTGAATATCATTTTTGTTGGTAGTACTGCTTAGGGTACTCACTGCAGGCGCGCCTCTGTCGAAATAGTACAAATATTGTTCAAGCGTGTCGCAATAAAGCTGAACGGTGACTATCTCCTCCGTGGCAGAATTTGCTATGCGTAGTGACTTCTGAAGGCATTCTAGCACACGTTTACT
Organism: Rhizopogon roseolus; assembly: GCA_930272055.1. Classification (NCBI taxonomy): domain Eukaryota; kingdom Fungi; phylum Basidiomycota; class Agaricomycetes; order Boletales; family Rhizopogonaceae; genus Rhizopogon; species Rhizopogon roseolus. Next base: position 24,825 of record CAKNEV010000147.1, read on the forward strand.
GTCCTGATGCGGATACTAAACACCATAAAGCCAATCAGTGAGCCTATTTTCAGCAAAGTGGAGTAACGGACCGCTTTCACATCTTCACCATCCTCTTTCGAGGTAAAAGCAGCCTTATCAGACTCCTTTGGAGCAGCTCCATCTGCCTCGCCGTCTTCTTCTACAGGCTCTTGCCACCACAAATGGCTAGCGGCGTGTACCGCTATCGCCTGATGCTGTTTCTTCAACAGCCGCGCACCATGCAAAGCGGCCTTCGTTATAAGCGTGTCATACCCATCAATATTGAACACTCTTGCGCCTTGAAGGGTGCCGATAATGAGGGTGATGGCAGCAAGCTGTGCTCTGCTTTCCGATATACTGTCTTCGTAGACCGAAAACGCCTGTACATAGAAATCATAGGCGAGATCTTCAAATCCAGAGCCGCATTCTGACGCAATCTGTGCCGCGAGGAGGAATAGCCTCAGTGCAAGCGCCGGGGCATCGACCTGGGTGGCAAGAATGGAGGTACATTGCCGAACAAACTTGAGTATCGTGTTGACCTTGTCTTGCCAACCCTCCTCCTGCAAGTTATTAGCAACATAATACAAAGACAATGCGGATACATACCAGGTGCTCACAGTTTTTATACCGTCTGCACAACTTGATACTGGATGTGATTAGGGCAGGGAATGTATAACGCATACGCTCGCCACCGGCTTCAAGATGTTTTCGCGCCGTCTGTAACAGCTATGCAAAGTGCATGATTAGCCTAATGGGTATGGATGCGGAGAGATATCGCACTTGAAATTGAACATCCAACGAATCGGCGCGGAACAAATGCACCATTCTTGCAACCCAACCTTGTTCTTCAGCTAAATCCTCCCTCTCCGTATGATAAGGTCCCTGCCTCCTAACCTCCTTTACACCAACGTTGCTCTGTGGTGCAACGGAATCGGTTTGATCCTTGACCAAAACATGACAGAGCTCTAAAACGCCGTCAACATCTTCTGGCGCCTCAACGATCGTCTCGTTCTTGAGTACGCTCGAAATGATGGAGTGGGCGATCGAGCGCCGAGTCGAGAACAGTTGTTGGGACAGCAACGGAACGTAATGGGGAATTGCGAGAAGTGTAAGGACAGATTGGTAGGAATTTATAGGTGCGACCAAGAGAGCAGCAAGATTTGCAGCTGTCTGTGGCGCGTGGAGGTCGGGGCTAGAGAGCTTAGTTAGTGCGTGAGGTGGTCTAGAAGATGTGTAACATGCCTTTCTGAGAACTCCTTGATTTTGTCATGCGCAAAGTCAAGGATTTGGTCAACATATTCCAACCTGTCAGGGTAACAGCTTAGCGATAGATTGGTGAGGGATACCAGCAGAGCGGTAATGTCTTGTATCGACAAGTCTGGCCGTGCCTAGAAACGCGAATGAGAACCTCCCATGGTAGCATAAATTCCAAACTCACTTTAATAAGCTCTACTACTTGCTTCCAGAATACCTCGAATAATTGGACGTCTGCTGGAACACCCCTAAATTTTCGGACAGGTGATACCTCCTTGCCATCATCTATCTTCTCCATTGCAATGCCATTTGTAGTCGCTCCTTCATTAACTCCCATCTCACTCATGCGCTTCTCTGTATCAGCAACGGCGCTTTCCCATACATCATCTGCAGTGGGTGGTGCAGTTGTTGCACCACCAGTCTCACGCGCTCGAGCCTTCTGGATTTTGACCTTCTCCGCAAGCCTGCGAGCAGCGGCCTCTTCCTGACGTTTTGTCTCTTCGGGATCTTCATTCTCAGCCTCACGAGCAGCATACGCGGCAAGGCGGTCGATGAGCGCAATGACGATGAGTTTGATGTTCACTTTAGGGTGAAGCTGTGCAGTGGCAGAAAGGAATGGACCGAGGGTGTGTAGATGGAACTCATCCGTAAACACCTTGGTGGCCGTCAGTCTTCTGTGGTGTCGGAGAATTGTGACTATACCTGAATAACAACTTCCATCAAATACTCTTGTGCGATGACGTCCTTGCAATTAACGACCTGCTCCAAGATGGCCGGGAGGATATTGGTCTGGTACATCTGCAGGTCGACGCCGTCAAGCTGTGAGAGGCGTACGAGATTTGTGCCAACAAGGATACGTAGATCACGTCGTTCCATCTCACGCTTTTCACGGTCTCGAGAATGGCCTTGATGTTGAAGGCGCACCCATAGCTTGTTCATCTCAATAAAGTTGGTCAGGACAAAAGATATAGAATCCTGTAGGTTTCCTGCAGGTCTGGATCGCTAAGTGAGCCTGATTGTCCCATGCAAGTATCAAATGATTAATGATGACGCACCCTGAACTGGTGCCAATAGGAAGATGATCTCTTGTCTGTCCACTCAGATAGTGCCTCAAGAACAGGCCTCGTATAGGGTGTAAGACGCCACGCGACATTTCCATCATATCTTTCATGATCTCCTTTACTGGGGCGTCTGGAATGGACATGTAGACTGCACCGACAGTAATCATGAGGTATAAACGGGGTACAATATTACCGGCGTATTGGACAAGTTCATAGAGGTCCGCAAGGTGGTGTCGTGACTGTGTGTGAGCCTCATAGAGATAGTTGGACAGATGTCGTAAAGCGTCAAAGACTGCCATATCTGTAGGGAAAAATTTGGTTTCAAAAGAATAGAAAGTATATTGATACACACAGAGCTCATAATATTGCTTTGGAGACAAGGATGACGTTCGAAGTTCAGCGAGCATCAAGCTTGCACTCTTCAACGCGTCCATGATGTCATCATTATCCTGTTCGTGCAGCAGGCAAGAAATGGTTGTTAGAAACTGCGAGATGCAAGGAAGCTGCCGAAGGGATATGCTGCGCTCACCAAATGCCTCTTCATCTGGCCAACCTGTATTTTGACAGTACTGAGTGACTCGCTGAGGAGCTTGCCCTCTTCCACAACAACGGGGGCAGTCGCAGTGGTTGTCGCCATTACTCCGTTCGGCGTTGGGAGGGGATCTATGTGATAGACTGTGCTGGCGCGGGAGTACTTACTGGTTCACAGAAGAGGGTTGGAGCTGACGTAAGCGCTGTACACCTTGCCACGACGCCAATATTAATTGCAGGGCAGCAACTTATCAAGTCCATACGTGCAGTAATCGCGCTTCCGAGCCAGCCTTATTCAATACATAACATACCCTAACAAGCTACTGGGGCGCATGTCGATATATATGTTGGATCAACTGGTCGCATTTTACCCAATATGAACCTCACCAAACAAATATGGGGTACTGCAAGACATCGGCGAAATAGGCTTACCGGTACAAAAGATGCAGATATGTAAATAGTCGTCCACTTGCTGCAGACTTTGAGATAATGGCGTAGTCACCGAGTTCTCAGGTGAGGAGACCGGAAACACGAGGATGCATGGAGCTCATAGTCATTGAGTCGAGATATATGTAACAATTTAAAAGAGCAAAAGCGAGCAAACTGCATGAGATTTTATGCCTCCGTCAATTCCCGCAGGCGGCGAACAGTACTAGGCAAATAGTCAAATTTGGATCCGCGGTGCGGGTATTTGATCACTCACCTCCGTACGGTAGCAGCCGCAGTCGTCGATACTGTCCATGCACCGCCAGCGATCGTCTTCCTGCAGGAACTGCAATGCCAGATTCCAACGGCTGTGCGTTTCACGGAGTCCTATAATAAGCTGAGAATCGTTGCGCACACGCGCTCATGAGATGTTCACTTACCTTGCCACAGAAGGTACAGGTGTACCGTGCATGTTGTGTGATTTCCATCTGAAGATCGCGGGTCAACGAACAGGACGATCTGAGAGGAAACAAACGCACCTTTTTCACCTGCTTACGCAGAGATGCACCATAACGCTACAAGAAACGAGTCAGAAAGCCGGTCCCCCCATCAAGTGGGATAGTATACTTACTGTACCATACTTTCCAGTAACACCGACTTTGCGCGTACGTTTTGTCTGCAATATACAATTGTAGTTAGCAGTGTTGTTGGAGTGGAAGCACTCACCATCTTGCTTTGACAAGGGGAATTACTATGACGGTAATGTTGAAGACTTGGGATACGAAAAGGTGGCTTGTGGCCTGTAAAGTTTATCAAAGATATTCCCACGGGCCGCGTTTGGTATATCTGTGTCGGAAATTCCCGCTACTTACTCTGAAAACTTGCATCGCGATCACAGCATGACTAGTGATTTTTGAATCAGCTGTTGCGAGCACGGACGAAGGAAGCGGTTTAATGCTGTTAAAGATGAGGAGAAGAGATCGAAGATAATATGCATCATTGACATGTCATACGGAGTCTTCGACTTATGCTGAACAGTTTTTTGCAGTGCTTGACCACCGCTCATACTACCCCGCCAAAGGGTCATATTTAACGAAGGTTTCTTCCTCGAGCATAATAGAAGCTCAAAATACGTGTCTCTCTTGAACATGGAGACAGGAGAAGCAACAAAGGGTGGTACGAGACAGCAGCAGAGCCAGAGATCACATGCAGTCATGAATACCTTTGCGACCGTATCAACAAAATGAACGACGTAGAGAAGAGGGTAAATCGGCATATAACCGCATGCTTAATGCACTTCAGTATCTCTCGAGTCTCCTGCAGGTCACTCCTCCGAAGAAGGCAAAAATCGTGACCAAAGCAACAATGCAAGACGAACTTATGGCGCATGCCACCGACATTACTTTAAGCTGGAAGAAAAGAAACATGCTTTGCTCGCATCGTTCGAACGCTGAGGGACCGGTGTTACGATAGTCCAACACAAAGTTAAGGTTCAAGTTGCACCACCTACGCCATCAGCTGTATAACATCCATCGCAGTACGGTTTTGTTTACAGTTTAAATCAATGCTCTCCGCAGTCTCCGCAGTCCGGGACCAGCGCCACTAAGCACGACCAGCCAATCTTCAACAACATTTATCATCTGAAGATTCTGAACCATCATATTAATGCAACCCCCTCCAGCGCAAGAAAGAGACGTCTGCAAGAGCTATGTTATGCATATGGGCTCTCACAAGATCCATAAGCAGCCTAACCACCATGGAAAGATACCACGTCGGCTATGTTTGGCGATGGTTTGCGTTTTCACAGAAAAAACATATAAGTGTTTATGCAATGTCTTTTCGCCTGAAACTTGCCCTCACGAACGATTGTGCACTTTGCGAATGTTGTGACATTTAAAGCTCTGACTATAAATTTATCTCGCGACTACATATGGAGCAAGGAATTGGATTGCTATGTTACAGCGGTGACGAACTTGGAAACGGCGTTGATGATCCTCACAATAGGGAGCGGAAAAGCGGACGGCCAGGCTAACTATCTATGCTCGAGACGACTCCAGCCTTCTCCAAACGGGAACCGCTGTCTCAGATCAGTCACGGCGTCTTGCCAACGACTCGGGTCTGCGCCCATAGGTCGGTATACAACCATGCATTATATTAATATTTTACTATTCATGATTATGCAGTTCATCACAAATCCCGTAGTTATGTAGAGTATATCGAGTTGCATGAATCATGATGTTCCCACACGCTGACCGCCGCTGACTATCGTAGAGAAGAAGAGGTAAACATGTGGCACCCGAGGCAATGTCGGGCACAGGATTGAGCTAGCGCATATCCTGCTCGGCGGGGTGTATCAGGGGATGTTAGCTGGCGGTGGAGTGGGATAGATCACGGATTGTTGTGTTGTATTTGGCTTGTAATAAGCTGTTGTTGGTCGTCGCGCGCGGTATCCGTTGTCCGTCGTCTGCAAGCTTGATCGTCCTTTTTTTTTTCCTCTCTCTTCGACGACCGCCATCAGCAACGCAGTCGTCGTGTCCGTTTCTCGTTCTACAACTAAAAACTGTGAGTTGAAATCGCGTATATCACTATCTGCTTCATCTCACACCAGAGGGGACGTCGTCCAGTTAATTCCACAAGATTTTGTGTAGCCCTTTCTTGTTTTTGTTTTTGTTAGTTGCACATGGCAGTTCTCGTACCACAAGACTGGCACCCACCTCGCGATCACTCCCCCAGCATGGATTCAACCATACCACGCCAGCGCTCTTCCCCTTCAAACGACCCACAACCTAACTTACCCATCCAACCTTATCCATACCCTGTACAGCAGCCTCATGGTGCTTGGACACCTAGTCCTGCCGCTCAACCCTTTTACCCTTCATACTATCAGCAAAATCAGCATCAGCACCAACAACCCCAACACCCTTACACGAACCAACCTTCAAACCCTTATTTTGATCCACAGGCAAATGCTCAGCTTGCTCAATGGGCATACCAACAGATGATGTATTCTCAACAGCAGCAGATACATGCACAGCAGCAACAACAGCAGCAGCGCAGCGCTAGCCAACCCAACTCACCAGCTGATTATTTTAACCCCTCCCAGCTCTTCTCTCCATTTCAAAGCGGCACCCCCCCACCGCATCCCCACCACCAGAACTTCCCTGCCCAAGTACAGCGTTCTGCATCTTCCGATGGCACCCCATATAACGGCTTTCATCCGTATCGTCGTCCCAACAACACCCGTCCTTCTCATTCCCAGGAACACCAGGAGTGGCGTAGTCCTACAGCCGGTCCTTTCCAGCCTCCATACGCGCGCGGCGAAGCTTCCGCTTCCAGCACATCCGTAAATTCCTCCTCCTCTCACGGTGGTGGTGCCACCCCAGGGTCGCGCCAACGCACCAATAGCACCCAGGGTCAGGGCTCCTCGCAACAGGGCAGCGTCCGTTCGAGGAACCCACCGCCCACAGAAACTCCCCGTACTCGTACCGGTAGCGGTTCTTCTAGCACTAACCGCCCAAGCCCGCAGCAGCAGCAACATCCTCATCACCGCACTACATCCTCTTCCTCAACTAACTCTTCATCGCCCCGGCCCTCGGCATCCACCGCCACTCCCCGAAGCTCCACTTCCACAACAACAACTACTCCTGCCACCGCATCCTCTTCTTCTCATGCACGTCCTGCGCGTCCTTCCCCTCTCAGCCAAGGCACCTACACTGCTGCGGAAAAGCGAATGTCACGTGATGATTCTGACCTGGCAGCCATGCTAGAGGGCACATCCATCGGTGCGAAAACTGGCGGCATCAAAGGCAGACTTCGCCGCGCGCTTAGTCTCAATGCTGCACAGGCCCTGCAGGAGGAGGAGGAACCCCCAACCGCGGGTGGCAGCAGCGGCAAGGACACCCTCGCCAAGCCCACCGACACTGACACTGATGCCACAAGCACTGCCACAGTGCAAACCAAGAAAAAAGGGCGTGCAGCATCGCTGTTCAACTCCCGCCTCAATGCGAGCACGGACAACATCTCCCTCTCCTCGACCATGTCCTCCGCATCGGTCGTCATCCGCAAAATCGGGTCTATCGGCAAGCTTGCCCGACGGAACAGCCTGGCAGGCATCACGTCCCTCTTCAAGGACAAGAATAAGGCATCCTCGGAGGGCGATGAGGAAGGTGGCAAGAAGAAGAAAAAGAAAGATGCTAAGGGCGCCGCTGTTGCCCCAAGCGTGTCGCACGCCGTGGCAGAACTAGATCGAGGAAGCGATTGGAGCGGTCCTGAGATGACCGGTTTGAGCCCTGCCGCAAAACTTGCGCGCCAACACACACTCAAGAGCAATGCCGAGGCAGCTGCCAAGGCCCGCGCAGAGCAAACAAATCAGCATCCACAGGCCAACGGGGGGCCTGTACCTGTTGCGTGGGATAAGAACACCACGACGCGTGCGGCTGAGTCGAGCGGACGCGTCAGCGAGGATGGCACACATGTCATAGTCGAGGAGGACGATAGCGATGATGGACATGCATACATACAGCAACCGGGACAGAACTTTATCTCGGACGGCTGGGACGATGATGAAATCTGGGACGAGGACGGCGAGGGCGAGGAGGATGTCACTATTCGTGTAGGAATCAGTCCTGAACACCAGGGTGAAGACGAGGAGGTCGTCGCATGGGCGACTAATATCCGGCGGAGTGTCGAGCGTCAACGGACGCCCGCCAAGGGCATTCTGAAGGGTACGTACAAGTTTGTTGAGCACAGTTCTCACTAACCTACCCATAGGTGCCGAAAGCTACTCACAAGAGCTGTATAACGGCGAGGCTTTGGCAAATCCCGCCTTCAGCCGTGTACGCTCGAATTCTTATAACTCACACCCGGGGCAACCATCGGAGTTGGGTCCTCTTGCTCGTATGCCCTCTCCCGACCCAGACCATATAGACGGACTGCATCGGCATCCTTCACATTCATCCAGCAATTCACACGCAGGAGGTAACGCACCCTCGTTGCCTCCTCTCCAGTTAAACCCGTCTAATACCACAGACCATCCACCAGAGAAAGAAAGGAGCATATTCACGCTCTCCAACTCATCTGCCCCCGCCCTATCGGCGATGCACACGTCTCCGCCGACGCTAACTCATCGCTCAGCGACAACGCCCGCTAAAAGGCTTGTGTTTGCAAATAATTTGTCGGTTTATGATACGTTTTCGTCCGCAGTTTATGATCGCCGCAGCGAGCCTGCGACGTGGAGCCGACTGACGCCTGCGTTGGCACAACGCATTAAAGAAGAGCTCAATTCGTACAAGATGGAGGAGATGGAGGTGCATACATGCAGCCGAATGCAGTGCGTGCCCTTGTCGCCTCTCCTCTTCTCACTAACTCTCGCGCAGTACCCAATTTTTCATTTGATCTTATTCGGGTTTTGTTGGTGTAGTGCTCGTTCGTTTTCGATTTTTGGCAGCATTTCCACTTTTTCGTTTTACACAACGCACCTATCTATCTCCACCCATCCTCCCACTTCTGATCTAAAAACTCAGCATGCCATGCACGAGCAATTCGCATTTACAAGCGGCTGCGCTGCACTCAATCACAGTATACTTCATTAAAGTTGTCGGATTCAGATATCCCTCATCCCATCCCCCACCACGTTTGCCTCATTACATCTTTTCTCCACATATACCCACACGTGTAATACTATGCGCGCCGGGCGTTGCCCATCACACACCCACTCCTTTGCAAATAGCTCTGCTCGTACATACATCGATATCTTGGACGCTTTGCGTTGAGACATTCTGTCAAAGTTTCGGCTCTCCTAAACTCTTTCGTCTTCTGATTCTTTATTCGCAACAAGGGGCCGCCCGTGCTAACCTACATGTTTAGTATACATACATCACAAGCTCAATTTTGAATGAATTTCGTTATCATGCACTTAGTGCTCACGTCTGAATGATTTGAGCTAGCCTTTTCAAATGGTCATTGCGATGGACGTGCGTGAATCATCACCCAAGAGTAAGGCATATCTAGCTCTGTATTTATAGTAAAAGTGTGATTAATCTACATGGAATGCTTGACAGGGGAGTGCTAGATAATGGCGAAATGCCTTGCCAATAAAGACAGATAGCAATGAACAAACAAAAAACTAAGCAGAAAACACCGAGTCTCGCTTGTAAACAATGAGGCGGTGGTCAGTTGCTTACTCCCAAGATGGTGATGTGCTATACGAGTGACTACGGCCATTCTGTGCCGGACTCGAGGGTGACCACTGGGGTGATGTCGGGCTATAGGCGGGAGAAGCGGGGGCTATAAAGAGATTAGCAGGATGGTCAGCATCCGGAGCGGAAATCTTACAATATGCAGGGGCTGCACGACGGGAATAAAGTCAGTGACAATGTAAAAGCGGTGTAGTGGGAGTACTCACACGCTGGGGAGTATGTGGGGGATGTCGGAGCTAAGAAGTGTGAGTGGCTTGCATTGTGTACGAATGTGAATGACTTACAATATTTGGGAGATGAGGGAGACATTGGTGAAGTAGGTGAATATTTTGGCGATGAAGGCGACATTTGAGCAGGAGCTGGAATGGGCCTCAGTACAGAGTATGTTAATGAAAAGACAAGAACTCACAAGCTGTGCAGTGATGGAATGAGACAACAGGATGTCAGTACATTTCATGAATGAGTAATATCTGAGCTTACTTGGTGAATCTGAGAAAAGAAAGACATTAATCAAGGGACTGGCTCTAGACACCAAATAGATGGACTTACATCGTGGAGAAGCCGGACTGAAGGAAGGACTGGTGGGAGAGTACCGCGGTGACGTGGGGGAGAAAGACGGTGACTGTGGGCTGTATCGCGGCGACGTGGGAGAGAATGATGGCGATGTGGGAGAATAGCGTGGGCTTGTTGGGGAATATCCCGGCGACGTGAGATTGAGTGCCGGAGATGTTGGCGAATACGTCGGCGACGTAGGTCCCCTGCCACGGTCATAGAAGGGAGAAGTGGCGTACGGAGAGGTACCGAAAGGCGATGTCGCGCCACCAAACGGCGATTGGGGAACATACGGAGACGTGGGCGAGTATGTGTTTGGTGAGCTGGGACTGTACCCAGGGCCTGCAGGAGACATGCCTCCAGCGCCAAGAGGACTCTGTCCGTACCCAAGGAATGAGAAATTTGCGGGATCCTCGCCACCATTCACTGCAAGAGGAGAGAAGGCGGCGGATTCTCCTTTGAAATTTCCTTCTGACCACGCAGGGGAGTTAGTGTCATATGGTGTCATTGCCACTTGCCCAGGTGTCATTCCACCGTCCGCCTGTGCCGCTAGCATATTTTGGACGGGTAGGCGATGATCCACGATGGCATCCTTTAGCATATCAATATCGAGTGCCACGTCGAAGGCGCCAGTACCCATTGGCGCTAGCTGGCCAAACATGACGTTCTCAGCAATGCCATGACAATCATCCTTCTCGCCGACCGCTGCCGCTTCCATAAGGATCTCCACTGTCTCTTCGAAAGAACAACGCATGAGGGCTCCAGTGTCAGCACGATTGATGCCATGACGGGTAATCGCCATCAGCGAGCCTCTGTGCGTCATTAAATCACAAAGGAGAGCGAGGTGGCGATAATTGACATAGGAACCGTCAAATTCGATAACCCCACGCAACTCCCTCATAATGGCAGCGCGAGCTGCTTCAATGCCCAACACATTGAAGACTTCAACGCAGCTGTTCGAATACGTGCGTGTGAAGTCGACGCTATCGATGCACATGACAGTCTTGAGGTTAATACCGTCCGTCTCCAGCACCCATTCCTTCTTTGATTTGATGCCACCTGAGTGGTCAACGTATACCTTGTCGTGGTTCTGCAGGAAGACTTTGTGAATGCCAGGGACACCCCGCAAGCTGACAGAGTTCAACATCGTATTTTCAAGCTGGCGCAAGAATATGTCTTCCTCGACCGTGCCCAGACCATCATCGTCCTTATCACCACCGCCCAATACGCGACAACGGATGATAAGCTTCTCGGAGTTATCTTCGCTCCAAATGACGAAAAGGTCGGTTTTGAAGCTCTCAGCTATGCGACCGGCAACGTAAGCCATGGTAAGCTTGCGGTCAATCATCTTGGCACGATCAAGTTCGAGACGAAGGAGCCATGGAGACTGCAGATGTAACTTCGACTCGATCTCATCGTCAGGGATGGCAAAGAACGACTCGACGAAGACAGCGTCCTCCTCGATAATGGTGGAGCTTGGGTTTGGGTCATACCAGATCTCCACAGCTGCTGTCACGGTACGCAGCGAAGTGTACGTCAACTCCTGCTGGACATTCTTGGCAAGCATGCTCTCTTCGGCAACGTCGGGCTCGAGGTAGACGGAGAGTGAAGGCGTTTTAATCTTGGTGGCGACATTGATAATTTCTTTCAATCGCGGGACACCGAGCGTCACGTTCTTGCTAGAGACACCGGCGTAATGGAAAGTGTTGAGCGTCATCTGGGTGGCGGGTTCACCAATGGACTGAGCAGCCAGTGTGCCGCACATCTCTCCTGGGTTCACCAGCGACTGGTTGAACTTGGCTTCTATTTCACCGAGGACCCAGTCAAATGCTTCCCTGGAAAGATGGAACTGTTCGAGTACACGACGGGCAGCCAGTGTGGCTCGCACGTGCATGCGGAATGTGAGCGATGAGTTTGCTTGGACTTCCCTCGTAAGCGGATCATCTCCAACGACGACAGCCAAACGGTTATTGAGTTGCTGGACCGCTTCAACAATGTATGCTGGCTCCAGGTCACTCGGCTTCCGCTTGTCGATGTGGAAGATTTGAGTAGCGTTCTGAATAATACGATGGAGGTTGACAGGTAGATAGTGGGGCGTAAGACCATCTGCCTGAGGGAATATGAATTCCCGCAGAAGACGGCGGTCGTTCAAAAGCTCGTTATACTCTTCGTCCAACTTCATCTGCAGCTCCAGAGAGCTGTCATCCACGCCGATTTGCAAGGTATTGGGCAGGAAGCCACTCTTACCATCCGTGACGTCAACACGATAGTTGTGCTCAAAGGCTTCGTTGTCGAGGCCAAAGGTGTCGATCTTCTGGCGCTCGATGAAAGCTCCGTCCATACCGTCTTCGCCGTACACGAATTGGATGAGGTCTCCAAGTGAATTGCGTACTGTGCCGTCGTAGTGAACCATAACATCCTCCAGTGCCTTGACAAGTCGACGCTGGATGTACCCAGTTTCTGCTGTCTTGACTGCAGTATCAATGAGACCTTCTCTTCCGGCCATAGCGTGGAAGAAAAACTCCTGTGGTGTCAATCCTCGTAGATACGAGTTCTCGACGAAGCCACGTGCTTCCGGGCTGAAGTCATCCTTGGTGAAATGAGGAAGAGTACGATGGCGGAAACCGAATGGGATACGACGACCCTCAACACTCTGTTGTCCGACACAGACAGACATTTGCGAGATGTTGATGTATGAACCTTTGGAGCCCGCTGTGACCATCTGCTTCACGTTGTTGTCATCCTTGAGGTTCTTCTGCGCGTACTGACCAGAATCATCACGGGCGCGGTTAAGCTCCCGCTCTACCTTGCTTTCGAACGACTCTCGGATGGTCATACCGGGCAGCGCCTTCAACCGATCATGATAAGCATCCTCGATGATTTCCGCGACCAACTGCTTCTTCTCGCTGATCCGCTGCGTGATGTAGCTCATGACCTTGGGACCAGCAATAGTGTCACCAATACCGATACTGAATCCGTTGTGGAACAGCCAGAAATTCACGACCATCTGGATTCCCGTGAAAAGGTCACGAGTAGCCTCTGGGCCCTTCTCGCGGAAGACGACGTGCACCAAACCGCCCTGCGAAGCACCAACCGTTTTCTTCTCAACAACACCAAAGATAATTTCGCCATTCTCGATCAACATGCCGTCATCAAAGACGGGATTGGAGGACTTTGGATCCGGGGCTCTCTGGATGTTGATACCGCGAGGGATGACCATGCTGAGAATCTGCTTCCCAGACCACAGGGGTTTTGGCTTGATAATGGCAGGTATGGGCACGTTGCCATCCCAGCCAGGGACCCATAGCAAGATGTTCTGAACCTGATTCCAGTCCAAGAACGTATCTCGCAGCGTGAACTTGCGGATACCGCAAAGGGTGTCCTGCACGATGCCCATAACAGGCTTATTGGCCTGCGGCGAGATGATCTATACTTCACAGTTAGATAAAACAGCTGTATGTGAGGGGAGATCCTGGTACCTGACGAGGAACCCATGCTATTTGCGACAGTTCGGCACGCGTTTCTTCACTCTGTGGGATGCTAGGAGACGTGAATATCGTACAAAAAGTACGTGAGAAACAAGTGACTTACTGCATGTTCATTTCGTCACCGTCAAAATCGGCGTTATAGGGAGGAGTCACGGACAAGTTCAGTCGGAACGCTGCACTCATTAATTTCTCAGAGCATGTAAAGCACACATATACTCACTAGAGTATGGCATCAGTTTCACACGGTGGCTCATCATACTCATTTTGTGCAAACTAGGCTGCCGATTGAAAAGTACGAAGCTGAAACGGGCGGTGAGTATAAGAACCATGTACACCCATTTCATTGCGAACTCACTCTCCATCCTTCAGATGTCGCTCGACGATCCAGCCGAATTGCAGGAACGCATCAGCGCGCTTATTATAGCGCAAGTCAATACGTTCACCAGTATCTCGCACAACATATCGGGCACCGGGATATGTGGTCGGACCGTTGCGCACTAGCTCTTGGAGATATGCAATGTTATAGGGTGTCACTATATTTCCACAGTAAGTTGAAAGCGTCTGGAGAGGTCACAAAGCACACACCTCGTTCAGGATAGGTTAGATTCATGGCAATGCTCCTAGGGACACCGACTTCGTCCAACTCGAGATTGGGATCGCCTGTGATCACAGTACGCGCGGAGAAGTCCACACGCTTGCCCATCAGGTTACCACGCAGACGTCCCTCTTTACCCTTTAGCCGCGCACGAATAGCCTTCACCGGACGGCCAGACTTCTGCAACGCCTGAGGAATACCCGCAATGTCATTATCCATATAAGTGGCAACGTGGAACTGTAACCAGCCAGTCAATAGCAGCATTTTATGTCGCTTCTGTGACACTTGCCTGGAGCAGGTGCTCATGCTCACTGATGACATGCGCAGGTGCACCCTCTTGCTCACACCGCCGTACATGTGCGGACGCCTTAATGATCTCACCGAGTTTGTACGTCAAATCATCCTCGCTCCGCATAGCACCACCATCAACTGCTATACTCGGTCGGACAGGAGGAGGCGGGACAGGCATCACAGTGAGAATCATCCACTCAGGACGAGCGTACTCGTCCGAAAGACCTATGAGATGAAGGTCGGAATCGGACATCTTCTTGAATGTTGTGTAAACCTCAGACGGTGTGAACAGCCGCTTGTCAGGTTGCATCGATTTTACATCCTGAAAACTGGTCAGCAACAGCATGCAGTCAGTGCTGCCATATACCAACCTCGTCCTCATCTTTGGGTCTCTTGTACTGGACGAAAAGCTTCAAGCCTTCTTTCCTAATGAGTGGTTGTGCGTGACCGCATCCACCATGACCTTTCTTGGGTTCGTCCGCATCTCCTTCAGCACCCTCCTCCTTGGGTTCATCAGTCTCACAGACCATCTTGGTCTTGCAGTGCGCCCATACAACGGCCATGCGCGCCTTGGGATCGCGAACATGCCGGATCTTGTCGGCGAAGTTTGGGTCGGACTATGGAATGACATTTGGCATTGCAGGGACAAAATAGGAAGCACATGAAATTTAGAACGTCAGCATCAAGGTCGACGGAAATAGAAATATTATCTAAGGGATTCAAAAGCATCACAAGGAGGCAGCCGACATGACTTGGCACATATGTCAGCCATTGGTAAGCCCTCGTCCTGCGTCACAGGGAGGGCCACCAAAGCCGAGTCCAGTAGAGTGCCTCAGGCACAGGCTGGACTGCGATCTTTCGCACTCCTCGTTCAGCGCCCCATTTCACCGCGCACCTCGTGTCCAACCAGCACTGGGCGTTCGCAATGGTCCACGCGGCGATCAAGCGATCGAAAACGCGCGCAGACCACGCCGCAGGAAGGTCAAACGCCTCGTTTGTCGAGGTACTGCCGCGGTGCGGGTTTGGGGTTCTCCAATGGATTATGGAGAGAGCCCCCAGAAAATTGGGTGGTGGGGTGCGAAACGAGTAGAGGAACGAAATTCAACTCACGATATCGGCTTTTAGCCTTCCACAGTTCACACAGATACACTCCATGATCTTCTTCACTTTAATGATAAAACCTGTACAGCCGGATGAATATCCAACGCAAAGAGAATGCTCGTTTACGCACCTGGGTGAAACACCGGCCTCGCCAACTCGATATGGCCAAAATGACCAGGGCACTCTGACATTCCCTCTCCGCATGTCTGACACTTGAAATTTCTATCGATGGTTCCCATGCGAGGGTCCATCAAACCACCGATCTTAGGTTTGTGTGTTGTTTCATCCATCACCTCTGGGTGCTCCACCTTTGCCACCGAGTATGCTTTCTACATATTTGAGACGGCCAGATTAGTAGAGTAGGGGTGAAAATAATAATGACGCACAATTTCCTCTGGAGACAAGATGCCAAACTGAACCTCCTTCACTTTACGAATGGGAGCCGCGGAATATGCGAATTGATGGCCCAACATGATTGCAGAAACCGCAACAACAGGAGTAAAAGCGATAAAAACGCGTGAAAATCAGGAGTAAGGTGTCGAACTAGAAAACTGAAGCGAAAAGAGTCCCAAGACGTGAATTAACGCGGATGCGGTATTATAAATGAGATTGCGGTGGAAATGGTGGGGTTTTGGTCCACTTTTTTGTGGGTTTGATGGAACCACGAATATGAGCTGAAAAGTGCCAAAAAAGACGGAATTTTTTGGGGAAAGCGTGTGAAGTAAAATCCTGTGAGCGACGCGACTGTCAGGAGGGTCGATGAAGCGGTCTGAATCTGCAAGTGAGCAGACAACAGGACCTTTGAAGACAATGAAGATGGCTGTTGAGAACAACCTGTGGACGAGTCTCACGTTCAAACTCCGCTCCAATTCACTGCGTCTGGTTCCGAGTTACGCGGTCACGCTTAGTCACACACCCCTGAGATTAACCAGAGGGTATGTGATTAGTCCAAAAAATATATTCGTTACAGTAGATTTTTCTTTGGATAAAATAAGTAATAATTATATCGGAGTATGAAAAGTAAAGTCTGCTTTGTCATCGGGTCATCCTGTGCGCAGTTGGCACGAAGCCACAATATAAGTAATCACCCAAGGTGTTCATTCCACCATGGCATCGATAAGTAGTTGGTTATGGGGAACCTCCCAGCTTGACGAAGCAGTCGGTGGGCACACTCACCATTTACCTGCTATAACTCACCATTAACCGTCTTTCAAGACAAAGCTACCTCCGAGCTCATCCCGAATGGCTCAGAGGACGTCGCTCTCAATCTCGAAATATGTGATCAGATACGTTCAAAGTCTGTACCAGGAAAGGATGCCATGCGCGCTCTCAAACGTCGCCTTAATCACAAGAACCCTAACGTCCAACTTCTTGCACTAGGCGTAAGCTCTATCCTCCAACCTATGTACTCCTCGACGCTCATCAGCTTCGTCAGTTGACAGACATATGTGTGAAGAATGGTGGCGATCACTTCTTAACAGAACTCGCCTCACGCGAATTTATGGATAACCTAGTTTCTATCCTCAAGATGCCTGGTCTAAATCAGTCTGTCAAGGATGATATTTTGAAATACATACAGAATTGGTCCTTGGCATTTGAGGGAAAACCTAGTCTTAACTATGTTGGTCAAGTCTATAAAACCCTGAAGAGTGAAGGTACGCACTCGTCCATTTGTCATTGACATTTTACACACTTGCTGTCCAGGATTTCCATTTCCTCCAAAGGACTTGGCCCTAGCTAATTCTGCCATGGTCGACACCTCAACAGCGCCGGAATGGATAGATTCAGACCTATGCCTCCGATGCCGCACCCCCTTTTCATTTACCAACCGGAAACATCATTGTCGGAATTGTGGACAAGTTTTCGACCAGCAGTGTTCATCCAAATCCATACCCCTACCTCACTTTGGAATAACTCAGGTTGTTCGGGTCTGTGATGGGTGCTACAATAAGTTGCAGAAAAAGACCGAGAAAAGGTACTCCTGTGTCTTTCCATCCATATTGACAGTCGCTCTAACCGCCTACCCTCTACAGTGACAAAGGACACCGTCATTCTGCAAGTATGTACAGCCCACGCCACAGTAGTCCGCGGGATCTCGCAGACGCCGAGCTCCAACGCGCCATTGAGCTCTCCCTCGAGGAAGTCGGTACTTCCCATGGACGCAGGCCCGGCTACGTCCCTACTCAACCTCCCCCACTGAATTGGCAAACTTCCGCACCCCCTCTCATTGATAGGAAGACACATCCCGATCGCAAAGTTGCCGATCCAGATGACGAAGATCCAGATCTCCGGGCTGCCATCGAAGCAAGCCTTCGCGAGGCTAGCGCGAAACCTAGTGCCCCTGTAGAGGTTACAAACACGGACTCGTACAATGTGTACGCACCGTCTCAACCAGAATTACCCACCATTATGCCTGCCCCGTCAGTGCCTAAACTTGCGAGTTACGACCTCGAGCCCTTGGAGACCGACGCGATTCTCACTTTCAGCCAGACAGTGGAGCAAGTGGAAACGCAAGGAGGACGCGACATATCGCGGTATCCTGCTGTAAATGAGCTGTTTGACAAGGCAAACGGGCTTCGACCCAAGTTGGCGATGAGTCTGGATGACACCGACCGCAAAGAACGTATGTTAACATACTTTGTAGATCGTGTCAACACCGCTGATACTTGCCCATAGAATTGTTATCGGAGATGCACGATAAGCTTTCGCAAGCTGTCAAGCTGTATGACAAGCTGCTGACAGAGCAGGTGTCACGTCCTACATGGCGGCGATCTCCCCAGCAGTCTCATTCCACAGTATTGCCAATGCGTCAATCGACACAAACTCCTGCCAATGCCAATTATGGTCAATGGGCGCCTTCCCACCAACTCGCATCTCCGGTGTTTGCGCCACCACGGACCGACTCTACCAAATATGCCCCCCAGCCTCTTATATCCCGACCTCCCTTATCTAGTGTACCCGAGTCAGAACCTCAACTTCAATATGTCCATTACGCGGCAGGACCGTCACAACCATACGTCTCTGAAGTCCCGGGGTCATCACAACATCCCGCGACATCCCTTCAGCCTCAGCAGACCCCCCAATTCACCAGTCCACCTCCGTCTGTATCCTACCTCCCTCCACAAATACCCGGGTCTCCTCCCATTCCGTCCCACCAACCCGTGTCAATACCTCTGTTCGCCTCTACTCCTCTCTTACCGTCTCAACCACCCCCAGCACCTGCATCTCAACCCGTGGCTCAGCCCCCCGCCCCACAATCGCCCACTCTTGCACGCCATCACACCGTCTCCACACGCGCCACAATGTCCTCGCCTCCTGCCCATCTCACGCGTTCGAGCACCCTACCACCCGCATCCCGTCCTCAATATCAACAGCCCGCCCAGCCACAACTGCCTCAATTCCCTTCCGCACCGACGACAGCACCGCAGCCGTACGAGTTGTACGCGCCGTCTCCGCCGACCACAATCCCTGAACGACGGGAGGAGCTGTTGATTGAATTGTAGTGTTTTATCAGGTTGCATGAATCGACAGAGGGAATAAAGGTGGACTTGTAGATTGGATAGGTGTGAATATATTCTCGTACGTCTGGAAACCGGGCTGTACGCAGTTGAATTCCCTTGCGATCAGGTCTCCATACAATCAGGCTATGGTGTCAGCAATTAATTGACTCGTTTTTATACTTGTTTTCTAATATATTGAGGCAGTACGGCTGCGCAAACCCGAAGTATGGACGGTTTCCTGCCCACCCATAGCCTCCGGGCCCTTTCTGGCTGATCAAGCCATAGGTATTACTAGGATCTCATCCAAAATATCAAATGTGTCACCGGCACACCATCAGGCCTGAGCGATATGTTGTGAGGTACAGTCTGCTCGTCGATGCTGAATGTACGCAACATGAAAATGACTTCAAGATGAATATTATATGTAGTGAGCTGAATGCCTACATAGTACAAAACTAAGACCACATAGTAGTAAATACATTCTGGAATAGCCTAGCTACAAGTACTATCATTACAAACTGAAAACACACTTCTTGCCGCTCAGCACGACGTCAGGCTTGAAGGTCCGCTTGGCCGCGTCGACTCTTTCATCCGTGACACTGAACAGTTCCGGAAACCAAGTATTTTCATCAGTGAGATCCTCCCCAAGAAGCTTAAGCGCAAGGACTTTGCAGCTCAGCCACGCATGTACCATCCCCTCGCCAGAGTAACCAGCCGCAATCCACTCCCCAGGAGCGACAGTAAGAGCCGACTTCTGCTTCTCCGTATTTGAACCAGGATTAATTAGCGCAGAAGGTGTGGACGAAGCAGGAGGAGCCTTCCTCCCGGCAAGTTTAATAGGTATCTTTCCAACCCACGGCATCGCGTCCACCGATTCACTCAACAAACCGCTCCAAATCGCCTTCACTCGTCCCTCTGCCCATACTCCCCCGCCTTCGCCCGCATCCTCGTCGTCCCTGCGAGTGGTAGGTAAGGCTTCAGCACCCCAGCTCTCCGCTCCGAAATAGATTGGCATTGCACCACCTGTATGCGCTGCGCTATGCACGCCATACATGCCCTTGGTTCCACTGTCCGCAGGCGACTCAAAGCCTGCGCCGAACATGAGTTCATGCTCCCCTTCTGGGAGCTGTGTCAAGTAATCAAAGCCTTTGCGTGGACTATCAAAGAACACGTAACTCCGTCCGCCATGCAGCGTGCTTGTATGGAGGTTACGACCAGGTCGTTGTGCAGTCATGGTTTCCCGGGAGGGAAGGATGACCCCCTTGAGAGAGGGTAAGAGCGCAGGTGCGTATACATTTGTGAGGTGCACGACGTGTGGGGTCCTAATCACTCCGCGCGACGTAGTCAGTGCGTAAAACGGGCAACTCGATGTGGGTTCGCCGATCGACGTGCAAAGTGCGTGGGTATATAGCTCGAATCTAAACCCGCATCAGATATGTTATTTTAGGGTCCGTCAAAAAGACTTACTCCTTGGGGTAATCTATAAGGAGCCGGCTTAAAATTGACGTGACAAATCGATACGGATGTATAGCGCCAGCTCTTGTGGCAATGCATCCTACCGCAAGTGGCGAAAGATGAAATTTCTGCCTTGCTGTCAGCCAGAGGTCACAACGTTATCCTCCGACGTACCTGCTGGGCTTCTAAGCCTTCGAAGCATGTAAATGAGCTTGCAACGAGCTTGCCCATATCACGTTGGTATACCTTCAACTTCCGCTGTGCCTCTATAAATGTAGGTTTATCGAAGTACACATCGACGCCCTCAACGGCACGACACTGTGTATACTCTGTGATACCTTCCTCTGCAACAACTGCCAAAATCTCATCCAAGTGCATCGTCCGGAAGCGCACCATCTTCTTTGCCATGTCCTCACCCACACGTTCCTTCAGGCTTTCATAGTCATGATACGTAGCGGGAAAAATGTGTCCCCCGTTTCTGCGCAATACCTCAATAATCTTAACGAGACAAGTGCGTTTTGCTTACCTGCCAGTAGCCCCCGAGCAGACATCATTGGCTTCAAGCATGACGACATGAAGACCGTCTCCGCGCTCAAGCAGAGTTCGCGCAAAAGAGGCGCCCGATATGCCAGATCCAATAATAACTGCGTGAGTATTGTCAGGCATTCACTTGGCAACTCCCGAACAGGTGAAAATGCGCCTACCGACGTCAGCATGGGATGGGAGATTACCCTTCGACTTGTGTTTTGCTATTGGCGCTGCAGGGACAGTCCAAAAGGAAGTCGTTGGTTCAGCAATAGGCAGACTATCTGGGATACTAGCCCCTGATTTCTTGTCAGTATAGGAACTGCAGGAGGCTGAAAAGGGCTGTTGAGAGCGGGAGACGCAGTTGCCCATGATATATAGTACCGAGGAAAGAGAGGGTCAGGAGACAAAGTGGGAAGCCGGGGAAGGGCGAGGGAAGATGCCCATCCTCGGGTCCAACCAGATATAACAGCGATGCTTTGCAGTGCTAACCAAAAGAGAACTTGACCGGCCAACAAGTAGCCATTCGGACGCGTTTTAAGGAACATGAGCAAATCCAGCCCTTATCTTATCGCTCATTCGTAGTAGCAACCTACGTTGCAACCACAGAGGGAAATTCCCGCATCTATACGCCTACCATAGCGGATGTGATTCAGAAGCATCTTGAGAACTCCAGGGGGGAAGTGTGAGCACTTGAATCCCAGCCGTGAGAAGTCCTATTAGAAACGATGCACCCCAGGGCCTGTCACGCTAGAGCCTGGCTGCATCTAGGTGCTGGAAAGGAATGAGTGCACTCCAAGTTCGCACACCCTGAGGCTTCACGAGCTTAGGCGCAAAGGCTCGTGAGATTAATTATCCACTTGAAGCCATTGCGATGGACATGAGCAGGCACTACGTCACGAATAACAGGGCTTCTGAGCCCCGCCACATGTCCATGGCAGTTCAGGGTAACGGCACGAAATTAAATTCGGATGATGACCCGAAGTTGAACTCCAAGGGCTCGGGGTATAACCGAGCAATGCCCATTTCTATTATCAATGATGATTATTAATGCAGCTATCCTACTCTCTGTATTTCTTCAACTTGACGCGAAGATGTTTACAAACCGGTCGGTCTTTCCTCGTGGCTCAATCATAAGTCACAAGTGATGCTCTGCCTCCTTTCACCCATTATTCTCGGCTCTCCGGAATTTCCTGACTGCCGGAAATTCGGTGTGTTGGCATTACTGTAAATTTCATTTACATAAATCACAGTACCCTCTGGAGGCGTCTTATTGTGATCTAAGTCCACAAGCAAGTAATTATCACTCGTAAGTCATTCACAGTGTGATAGCGGATGAGTTGCATGAAGCTGGTATTCCTGCGGACCTTATCAGGAAGCGGTTTGGCGTCGATCGTTGTTAGTAATAGACCTGAGTGAGTTCGAGATTTTACCTTTGTTTTATTCATCTTGAACTGTGTCACACAAGGCAAGACAAATGTAAATCAGGTTCCCCACTCTTCCGCTGCCATGAAGGTGTTAACAGGGTTAGTGACATGGACACCTACCTTCCAACAGTCGAATCCATTGTGCTAGTCATTTGTTAGAGACACATTTTAGAATTAACTGGTACAAAGTCACTGCACAGTGGTTAAACATATGGCAGGGATTCAGAAATGGAGAAAATGCGGCAGAGAGATGAGGAGTCGTCGGTCGGTTTTGACGAGACATCGATGTCAAAGAGTGTCTTTCAGAGTCTTCATGAACTCCCTCTGAAGTCGTGCCAGATATGTAACGAGTTCCTCCTCAGGAAGCGAGGAATGGTCTAAGGCTTGATTCAACTGCGCGTGAAGCTAAGAAAAAAGCCAATCATACAGCGCAAGGAGTGTCCGGGGAGGTGACTGACGATACCTTCAGAAGCGCACGTCTGCGAATAGTCAAGATGTTTATGCGACTTTCCTGCTCGCAACGTGCCTTTCTTTCCGTAATCATCTCAGATACTCGGTTCGCTTCAGTAACCACGTCGTCGGGGAGGTCAGCTAATTTGGCTAGTTCCAGTCCTGATCGAGATGATTCGGGATGTCAATTCTGTCCGTCTGTCGTCTGCAACTTACCATAGTGGCCTGTATTCTCTGGGACACCGTCGAGTATCCTATGACCATGTCATCAGCCTGGCTTCGTGAAGAAACATCAGGACTTACTTATATTGAAATGTCATGCCGAAGTTAGAGGCCGATGGTCGTGAACGCTGCATGACAATCCATAAAGAATCCACAGTTGAAAAGGACTCGAGAGTACCTGAACAGACAGATGCAAGCTGTGCAATATTGTCAGACCCGTACGTTACTGATTAAAAGGATGATGAACACTCGCCTCACCACTGCATGCTGTCGAGAAAGAGTGGTCGATAACTCGTGAAAATGGCTGCTCGTCTTGTTAATACAAGAGTTAACTGGGAGTATAGCGCTCACGTAGCGAAGAGAACAAAACACTAGCATTCTCATGAGTGAACAACATTGCGGGAGCAACTGTACTTACTTTCAATCGAACGAGTTCTTCTGCAATGGCATGTGCGATACCAAGACCTTCCACAGGGGACGTCCCTCGACCCAGTTCGTCAATGAGCACCAGTGTTTTTGGGGTCGCAATGCCTGAGGAATTTCAGTATGAGTGACAGACATAAGTCATACATACCTAGGATCATAGCCGAGGATGTCATTTCATTTGCAAACGTGCTGAGGCTTTTCTCCATATCATCATCATTGGAAAGCCGGGTAAGTAAGGAGTCGTGCAGGCTTAAGAAAGAGTGCATCAACATCAAACAAAATTTTTAGATGACAACCCACCGAAAACTTGCATATTCGGCAGCGACAAAACAGCCAACCATTGCCATCACAGTCAGAAGCCCCGTTTGGCGGAGATATGTGCTTTTCCCTTGTGAAGACGTCGGGATTAATTGGTTGGAGTACAGACGCGCATAGTACCTGACATGCTGTCGAGGAATATGAACAACTGTGCATCCGGACGATGAATATTGATGAAACCCACTTCGGCCCTTGGACAATGTGAAAACGGGCAGCATCGCTGCAATAAATGTCATTTGAAACAAGCGTCCCAGAAGACTGAACAGTCTCAAGAACGGGATGGCGGCCACTCTTGATAGCCAACGTGTCTGTAAACTCTGGGCGCACTAAGAAAAGTCGGGGAACGTTCTTGAAAAGAAAGGGGTATGTTCTCTTTACCATAGTTGCGCACTGAAGAAAGTTTCGTCAGTGGGTGGAAAGTGCAAAGACTGGAATCACGAACTGATGGATACGTGAGCAAAAGACCATAATAAGTCAATGGTTGCAACCTAGGAAGGGGTGTTGAGAAAGACGTTAGTTTTACTGTGGGTGCCCTTACCGCTTCTGACGCAGAATAGAGTACTCCTGAAAATGCTATGATTTCCCCTACCATGTCCTGGATGATCCTTCATACACTGATTCAGGAGTATTGTGCGATGGGGCCACAATGAAGACATACTTGTCGCTGAGGACTAGTGTCTCTTCCAATGAGTCTTTCATACGAGCGTTCATTTTTTTCTAGAATCGGCTATCAGAACACGTATCACCCTTTCCACATAATCTTACCAGATCCATGCTTGAGAATAGCCAACGACCCCTTTGCGCAGAAACGTTAATGAACCCCTTAGGCAGCTCACCGTCGAGGTCATCCTTTTTAATAGCGAACACGAAGCCCTTTTCTTGGTAAATAAGAGTAAGTGGAAGGGAGTGTTCTTCGCCGAGGGCGCTGCTGAGCTGGTATATGTCTCCGACATTTTCTTTGTAAGTTTCTCGAGCAACATCCAAAAGGCGATTGCAGTTGGCCTACAAAAAATTAATGAGTTGCAGAAAACTCACGGATCCCAACGTGCCTTGACTGCATATACTCTTGCGTTAACTGCGGCAATCCCTCCCTAAAAAAAAGAAGTCAATAGGATAGTATCGGCAAGAACGTGTCTAACTACTTTTGCTGGCCCCACTTCATCATTAAGGTTTTCCGCGATGAGCTCCTCGATCTTCGCTAGCCGTTCATCACACAATATCTATACAAAAGTTGAAAGTTTAGGTATGTGAAGGCTGTAAATTCGACACCAAGTCTCACTTCATGTATTATTTTCATTAGCTGGGACCGGCATCCACTCAAAGCTCTTTGCAAAAGTGGAAGGCTATGAACGGCAGTTCGCAAGCTGAGCATCTGCGATACACGGGAAAAAACTCCTTTTGTTGTGGTCGTTGGTCGAACTTCAGTAAACCCAAACTATAACTGGATGTTATCTCACGTCTGGACCACGAAGAAGTACTCACGGACGAGATGAGCTTGTCAAAATCCATCTTGTTCAAGGCTTTCAGGGCATCCTTGATCTCAGTAAATTTATCTTCGCTTTGAATCAGCTCTATGTTGGCGTAGTGGTCAGTCAAATGAAGCCGAATTTTGACAGCTTCGAACCTTCCACTGCATCTAGGCGTGCATCCAAGGCACTTTGAGCTATAGGCTACATGAGTATAACAGTTGATTGGAGTCCTACGAGAGGATACTTGCCTGTCAAAGGCGCCAGTATATTCGTGCGCAAAAGTCTCGCGGCCATTGCAGTGTATGTATGGTTAAGAACCCTAGAGTACATTAACCATAAACAATGGAAGAAAAAATGGTACACACCCAAAGAGTGAATATGCGGATTTCCTGTGGGTTTGGTTGTTAATTAGCTCCAGATTCCTAACAGTCTCAGGATCTATCATCATGGTCCCTTCCACAGGGATATAACGGATACGAAGGGAACATGCAGAAAAGCGCGTGTTGAGGCGCGTTTCAACAAATTTGAAGAGAGCGCATGCAGCGGAAAGTGTGTAATATCTGCTGACTAGAAATCAGTTGATCGGATGCGCATATATGCGCATATACTGACTTGTCTGTTACAGAGACTAGTGTGGCCGCACGTTCATCGTCTTCGACACAGAACTGAGTGATGAATTGATAGCCTATGGTATACATAAGCGCATAGATGACAGGAAAGCATGCGGTACAGACTGACCAGCGCTATCATTCCAATATTTTCTTGGTACCGGTTCAATGGGGACGTAAGGAAACTCCTCCTTAATGAACTGTACTGACAACGATGGCGCTGAAGAACTTCGCTTAGCAGAGGAAGATAGTGTCAGGCTTGCGTTCGTCGAGGGTAAAAACGTATCAGGCACAATGACCATGGAGGGAGGATGTACATGCATCTGGTGCAGAGTCTTAACATATGTGGAACAATCCGCGAGCTATGTCGCAAACCGGTGTGAATTTGCCCTCATGATCAGGAAACGAGCCCTTACCTGAAGGAGCATGACTCTACCCGTCTCTTTATCGAGGGCGGCCATCCCTACTTCGTGCGCGATGCCTCGACTTTCAATGAGAGCAATAATATAGCTTGATTCGTGGATGGTGGAAGCAGCCGTTTGTGGACGTGCGGTTCCAGGGCGTGACTGGGCAGTCCATGGCCGATACGTGCTTGCCGGACGTGACAGTGCATTTCCAGGCCGCGTTGATGGCGGGTCGTAGACTGGCGAAGGACGTGCAGAGCTCATGGATGCAGATTTGATGGCTCGTACAAATACTCAGTGGACCAGCTCGCGGTGGTGAAGAAACCTCTGTCCAAATCCGGGTTGCCCCTTTATAGCCTTATATACGCACGTGACCAAACTATATAGACAAGACATGCAGTACGCGCATATGCATACCTCAATCTGTCGGAATATTTCGGGCGTTGTTGAAGTCTGTCGCATTTCGCATGTGATAAGATAAAATTTATCTACATATATAGCCGTATCTATGAGTCGAGTACCTTTGCGCGTTTGCAAAGGGTTCCCTGCCAATATCATTTCGTCGTTCGTCATTCGGGCAGCCGCGAAATTCCAACACAATCATTAAGTCATTGTAAGTCTGCGCGGCCCCATAGGACGAGGTGGGAAATATATGTTGATTTGAGCTTGAGCACCAGCATGGTCAGTACTTTGGCGTCTTCACTGGAGTCCTGCCTTGTACAGATGAAATTCCAGGCGCATAGTGACTTCTGACCAGTGCATTCCTCAGTTTCAGTCCTTCCCCTCGTCGTCAACATTCTGGGTAGCAATATAAGATAGTTGATTTTCTGGAACTGGGAGAGGAAGTCAGATGTCACCATCTTCACGTGTCCCACGAGAGCCGCATTGCAGACAATGAACTCGTAGTGGGATTGTGGGCGCTTGTAAGGGGATGCTATGCTATTGTTTGTTGGCAGCCCCTCAGCGTATAGTGCTATGTAGAATACATAGCTTAGACTTACAAAATACTTCCATAACAAGCTTAGGGGCAATGTATTATAGATAATAATGACTCGTGAAGTTTAGTACAATAAGTGGCGTCAGTAATGTTAGTTCCATGATCACAGATATTCACTCCCCCATGTAGAACATGTGCATCAGCAGTACTCAAGCACGCGAGCATACTTGGTCTAGGTGCAGATAACAACAACTGCCTCTGTAGCGACTTGTCAATAACACAAGTACATGCACCTGTATCTTCCCAAGAGCGTTGTGATTTCATAAGGTCATCCGTCGCGGGCTAGGTACTTTCGTCACCGGCATGTGTTTGGAATGTCGGATACACAATGAAAAAAAAGAGTAATACAATACATACATAGATGTAGCACAGACCCTGTTGAAGATCAAAACGAATAGGCTAACTATAGGTGAATACTCGGGCCGTTAGCAAGACTTGTACAGGCCTCGAGCCGTGACTTCTCCTATTGCGTCATGATAATCTGAGGTAACAGATGAGTTGCGCAAGCTTGTTCCTGTCGGAAATGGCTTAAGTCATGTCGAGCCAATGGTTCTCGACAGACAATTAACCCCCATTAGTCAGCCCATCTTGGCCGTCCGCTCTTCCGCTATCTGTCGTAGTGCCGTCCATAGGATCATCAACATCATTTTTAGGCTCTTCATTGCGTGTAACATAACAGCCCAATGCCTCGCTCCAGATGTAGTCATGAGACAAAATTCTAGTCAGAGTCTTGAATGCCGCAACATTCGCAAAGGGCACCTTCGTTCGTGGGTCTAGATACTTGGCAGGTGTCCCAGTAATCGGACATATTCGAACGGGTCGACCTAGAGCGAGAGTCAAGCGAGTAAATGACACCGAACGATAACAAGAACATACTCATAGGGCGCTGCTTTCCTGTGAAAACGCGGACCTCGTCCCATTTGACCTTATCGCCAAACATAGCTGACATGGTATCTTTCCATGGTGGTTTAGCTGCTGATGAGTCTTGTGAGAGCTCATGCACAACATAGTTCTTGCAGACGTCATCGACTCTTTCCTGCGCTGGAAGGGGTTGGTGTAAAGGTTGTACTGGGTAGTAATAATATGATAGTTCAGACGATGATGTTGATGTTGATGCAGCGGCCAAGCCTTGTGACGCAGTGGATGGAACTTCAGATGCATGGGTCGTACTTGGTGGCGTTGGGACGTATGCACGAAAGTGAGGATGGTAAGCTTGTGCCCCAGAATGCGAAGAACCTTGATTTGGATTGTAAACAAAGCCGTACTGCGACGGATATTGTACAGGTGATGGTACAGGCGGTGCGACCTGAACCTTGACTTGTTCTTTTCGGCTAATCCATCGTAACAGTGGGCCTTCAACGGCAGTTCGAACGACGCGAGCACGAGCACGTTTTTCTTCTTCCAGTTTGAGGTAATCTCGGTGCTCGATAATGTTCCCCTCTTCCGTATCGAGGGCACGCGCAATAAGTTCGTCCTGCGTTGGCGCTTTGGTCACGATTTTTGCCTTCTTCGGAAGGGTGGCCTGCAGAAAAACCATAACGTGGGTTAAGCCATGCGGTTATATGCCGACTTACCCTCTTCTCTTCTGCATCCTTCATTCTGTTGACAGTCGCGGAGGTATTCATGATTGTATGTGATCGCTGACTCTGCCGCTGTCTCGTGCCCTCTATGACTTCTCCTGTCTCCACGTTAACCGCAACACCAAGAGACACACGCCTTTTGAGCTTCTGAGCCTCCTTATTATGTTTCAAGGCAGAAATCTCCGCTTGGGGGTTGAAGGTAACCCTCTGGCGAGCATGAGCGGCGGCCGTGGCTTTCTCCACCCTGGTACGGGCACTCTGGGGACCTGTCAGCACATGTAAATGCAACATGTAAATAATGCATACTCTCTTCGCTCTCTTCTCCTCATCCTGAACAACCTTGTCGCCAGTCTCGACATCCTCCGCAGCAGCTTCTTCATCCGTGCTCGCGAAGTCCGATTCAAAGATATCCTCCTCATCTAGATGCAACATAAAATACATTCACATTAGTAGTGAGCGCATTGAATTCACCTTTGTCGTTGACGAAGTCAACATCTTCCTCGCCCTCGTTAACTTCCTCGACGGCAAGCTCAGCGAGTGCAGCTTCCATCCTAATGGATATTCAGCCATTTATACTACTACTATCAAAGATTGTTGCAAGAACCTGTTTCCCGCTGTGCTTCTCTTCGAACGGCGCGATACTAGCATGTCCTCTTCAGCCATATTGGACTTGATTGTACGCTGCAATTGCAGTCTTGAAACGAGGTGTTGTAAGTCACACCAAAGAAGGCAAAGGCTTTGGAATTCAACAACAGCAAACAACCTACAGCCCAATCTGGCACGTATGCTAAAATTCACTGTCAAGCTTCAACTTTACTAAAAATGCCTCGGAAGCCCAAGTTCATTCCAGGGCCTTCTCGCCTGTCTATCATACTTAAGGAGCTAAACAAGGAGCCAAAACTATCCTTGACCGGCCTGCGGGAAATAAACTTGACGCTAGCTGCGAGAAACGACCACTTCGGTGCACGGTAAATGTCCATTAAACAGTTCTGCTACGCATGTTCTCAAGGCACAGCTAGGCATTTTGTGAAGGAGGAACTCAGACGCATACGCTATGCCAACCCACAACTCAGCGTGAAGGTGAACAAGCTGCCCAAGACGATACAAGATGACTGGAAGCCTGAGATGGTTGTTGTGTCCGGTAAGTCAATAAACTTTGTCAAACTTGGTTGATATTCTGACGCGCTCCTATGTGCCCTATTTCGCTACTGTTAGAGGACGGAGCGAAGGCGACCATCGATATGTCAAATAAATGGTCCACAACCATTGCCAAGGAGCTAATGGATCTTGCTGGCGGTAGTGCATGGAAAGAGCATAAGGCTGTTGCTCAAGCTGCTGGCCTGCCCATTCTTCCGGGTGAGGAGAGTGAACGCTTAGCCGCTGCTAAGAAGCGGTCACCAAAACCGAACGTACGCACCCCAGAGAATCTGGAGGCCATGGTGGAAAATATGTTGTCATCACCTGAGCGTCCGAAGACGGGAGCGGCTGCCATATTACCGTAGTTTCATCATACTTTCTCTAACTTCAGCGATGAGACATGCCACTCATTAAATAATGAACCCTTTTGAAGTGGTACTAGCGGAATTTAACTAAAGTAGTCACCTATCAACCAGCGAACCATCCTGCAACCAGCACAAACATCCCAATCCCAAATATGACCGCCGACAGGTCATCCAGAATAGCGCCTACCATCTGGATATAGCGCAAGCCATTCGTGATGATGGACGGGAATGGAGGGGGCAAATGAGGCAAAGCAAGCGCCACCAAAGTGGGAGGTTGCACTTTGTTCTGTGGGGGGGGGGGGGGGTAATCAACAAAACATTCATCTGTAGCTTGACGAGGGCTTACATTTCCCGTGAATATGCGTATTGAGTGAAGCATAATTTGCACAGTCATGAAAACCCACATGAAAGGCTATACATCGATCAGTAACAATACTTCATCAAAGACATGAATTCTCGAAGCACGGACCACAAACTGCACACTCCAGCCTTCTAAGTTTGGACCCCTCCAAGCAAGTTCTGCCCAACGTTTCCAGAAAGTATCAGATTCACCGCCACTACGCTCAACGAATACTTGAGGCTCCTTGAAAAGAACAAAAAATGCCAGAATACACCATGAGCATAAGATATGCAGTAAAGGCATGAACTTCTGCAAGGTGGAGGGGGGCTTTGCAGGTGCGGGAGGAACAGGTATTTTACTGGTAGGACCTCCTCTAGACGGGTCCATCTGCTGCAAGGAAGACATTATAGCAGCCAAAGGGTCATCTGGAGTTGGCATAGCTGTTGCGTCTGGTGCAGCAGCCGGAAGTTGAGGAAATTGTGGAGGATTTGCTGCGCCACCCATAAGAGCCTGAATGAATTGCCTTTGTTGCTCTTCTGACCAAACAGAAGGGTCGGGTGCTGCTCCGCCAAGGCCCGTATCCCCAAAAGAAAATGGGGGAGGTGTATCTGCAGGAGGAGGCATGCTCGACTCCTCGCCGACAAAATTGCGTAAACTAGAAGATGCACCTCTGGGAGGAATATCTATGACACAGTCAATAATATGCCTGATGTTTCAAGCCCAAGCCACTCACCAGCCTTCATATAAGCTGGACCATCTTCTCCGCGCGCGGACGTCGTCAGTTTCGACAGGCGGTCGTTTCCTCTACTGAGAATTGCTTTTCTGCGAGCTTCTGCGCGAGCTGTAGCTGACATCGTGATGGTCGTTATATGAATGCAGGAGGGGTCTGCCTATAAATTTATATGATGGACGTCAAGAAAAGGCAAGCTTAACCGTATGTAATACTTATAAAGATCAGCCTCGTTTCCAAAACGTGTTCAAGTCCGCTTCAAGTTTCCCCCTCCGAAACACCCGCATCATTCTCATCAACCATCATGTCCAGGCAGGATAAGGCCACGACTGAAAGAAATGCTAAAATTCTCAGAGAATTGGTCAAACAGCAAGACAATAAGGTCTGCGCAGACTGCAAGCGGAACGGTAAGTCATCATCCCCATAGCCCATGTCCTAGTTTCTCAGTTTCTCTCAATCCAGATCCTCGATGGGCATCGTGGAATCTGTGCGTTTTCCATTTCCGCTTCAGTTCCCCTCTCACCATACTTTATAGAGGTGTCCTTCTGTGCATCCGTTGTTCAGGTATCCATCGTGGCATGGGCACTCATATCAGCCGTGTAAAGTCCGTCGATCTCGATATTTGGACACCAGAACAAATGGATGTAAGTCCCCGCCACTTGTACGTTGTCCTTGTTTAACCTCTTTCAACGTGCAGTCGATTCAGAAATGGGGGAACCGTCGCGCCAACTTGTACTGGGAAGCCCATCTCAAGGCTGGTCATGTCCCCCCGGACCAGTACGTGATTACAGCTTTCCGTTTGAACACTTGTTCGTGACTCATTATAGCAAAATGGAATCGTTCATACGTTCAAAATATGAATCCCGGAGATGGGCCCTCGATGGATCTCCGCCATCCGACCCATCGGTTCTTGAGAGTGCAACCTTAAATGGGCATCCTTCACAAGCTGCTGAGCAGCTTCCTTCTGCTACCACGTCGTCCTCGCGTCCAACTCATGCAACAAACACCAGTATCTCTGGCATAAGACCAGCATCTCCAGCACTTCAAGCCCATATAACAACGCGTCAGTCTCAATCCCGTCAGCTGCTCTCATCCGCGATTGCCGGCAGAGCTATCAACACTGAAGTCACCACCATTACTGCACCTACATCTACTACACCTCAACCGACTTCAGCACAGCCCACCCTTCCATCGCAAGATGACCTATTCTCACTGGACTTCCATGCACCAACTCAAAAAGTGGCCCCACCGCCAGCTAAAGATATGAAATCAGATATCATGTCCCTCTTTTCCTCTGCTCCTGCCGTTGCCCCTAGCACATCCAACCCTGTAACAGGTCTTGATGCCTTTGGGGCCTTCGCATCCGCTCCTCAGGCAGAATCTCAGCCTACAAGCTTGATGGGGACTAATGGCACTGGTCTTTGGGGCGCCTCTTCTGGTTGGAATGCTACTCCCGCCGCACCCTCCCAAAATCACATATGGGGTAGCGCTGGAACTCCTGCGACACAACAGCCACAATTGAGCGCGTTTAACACAAATGACATCTGGGGATCATCTGTCTCTGTACCCAGCAATACCAGCAGCCCTTTCGGTACTTCTCAGGCGCAGACTTTGCCCAAGAAGGATGATGTATTCGGAGATCTGTGGGGAGACTTTAAGTAACATTGATTGTGTCCTGGATACAGTCCGACAGATTATACATCATTCCTGCGCGCCTTTGTCAATTCGATGTCCTGTGCTGGCATTAGTTTTAATAACCAGAAATTAGGTATCCTTCACCTGCTCAATAAGATCACGGGCGATGGGGTGATATGAGCTCTTGTGCTGTTGATACTTATCCTGTGTCACCGCCTTATTGACAGCAAATGCCGCCCTAAATACTGGCCGACAGAACTTCATCCGACCCTTGACCATCCCATCCTCGCCACCAACAACCCAATTCAAAGCCGCTGTAGCATATTCCTCCGACTTAGCAGATCTGGGATCGATCAAAGCTACTTGGTAGAACCTCAGACGGATCTCCGCATTGGGCGAATTCGCCAGCCCGTAGAGGTCACCAAGGTGATCAATGTGTGTTGCTGGCAATGGGTCAAAGGACTGTAGTCGTTCGAGGAAAACAACTGGTAAGGCACAATCAGAAATGATCACCACGAGCTATACTCGTACTCGCCGATCTGGTTGGCGTCCATCCCATTAATATCGGTAGCGCTAAACTCGGATGTGCTTTGGGCTTTGCTCCACCTCTCAGCGAGCGAATAGGACCGCTGCGCGAGGGTCATGTCGTATTCCATAAGTACAGGAAGGGTTACACCCGTTCCAAAAAGCCAAGCCTGAGTTGACACAATTGATCAGTCGATTCAGTGGATGGAAAAACCAAACACTTGCATCCCAATCTATGCTATTGAGTGCTTCAATCTTATCGTCCCCACCGTGCTGGGTGTAGTAGGCAAAAAGGTGTTCCTTCCATTGCTCTGTGGTAATGCTTTTACCCATGAATGTCCTCACATAATCCTTCACGTATGGGAGGAACACGTCTAATCCACCTAGCGTCCGTTCTGAAACACTGTCAACGTCCTGAAGCAGTCCTGAGAGTAAACCAGCACTGACCAATGTGGAGGATGAAATTAGCGCCCTTTTCGTACGGCACCCCACTATAGGCATCATCAGGGTTCTCGCCCCTCTCGAACTCGATTTGCAATTTCTGATACTTCTTGTTTCGCTGCTCGTAAAACTGGAGATCATCATAAAGCATTTTCGAGCCAATCAAGAAAGAGAATCCCCTATGAGCAGGAGAGTGCAAGATCTGCTGGAGGAGACGTTCAATGTACGTCGTCCAACCTTCGTTGAGCCAAAAGTGTGAAGCATCCACATGTCTGCAATGGGATCAGTCTGAAAGGGGCGGGAGACAAAGTGAATGTCACCCACGTTACACCATTCCCAAAGTAAGAGTGCGTGATCTCATGAACGACGACGTCCACCAGTGTCCTGTCGCCAGTTAACAAAGCTGATCTTTGGTCAGGGAATGCATATCGATAAATTGCATGCACTAACTTGGCGTGACAAATGTCAAGCACGCATTTTCCTTGGGTTGCTTATCAGAGCCTGGCCTGACAGGCTAATGCGTGTAAAAGAACATACCATGCCACCATAAGGGAATGACGGAGGCAAAACCAGCAAGTCATACACGCCAAATTGATATGGCATGGTGATCTCCTCCTCTGCAACTAGAAACCTATGTAAAAGTCCATAAATATCTCATGAATGTTGACATCTGAAAAGAACCTTGTGGTGTCCTCTTTGAATTCCCACCAGGCATCATCGATAAGGTCCGGCTCGGCCCACACGCCACTCGTCCAATTTTTCCCCTGGGGCGTCTCGAACGCACGATAGCACAGGTTTCCCGACGCAATTGCAATCAAGTAAGATGGTATTGGTACTGGCTGTATATCAAGAAGGTCTAGGTAAGGTTCGATAATCTTGCTAAGTATACGTACCTGATTGTAGACGTAGGTGACTTCGTCTTGCCCGATAACCCTCCCATCGTGTGCAGGCCCTTCCGGGGGCGGAGACACCCGAATAGCAGACATGAGTGCAGGAAGGACAGACGTAATTTTGGCTTCGTATGTCTACAGAAGCTCTCAGTTACAAATATCGACTGCAATGGACAGCTTGTACTGACAGCTTTGACAGATGGGGTATCTGGACACTCGTACGTTTAGCTCGAGTGTTGTACACTATATACTATACACAAAAACTCGCCTTGACACGGCAAAAGACCTCTTGCGTAGATAGGTTGGCACTGACTGAACAAATAAGGATGGGTCTTGCCATGGGTTTGTCTTCAAGGCATCCAACAGCTTTATTAGGAGGAAGAGTGCTGTTCGATAATTGAAATACTGACGCTTTGTCGAGCCACTGCAATGCCTTGCATCCTGGCTCCGTGGTATTGTACTCGATCGTCACTTTTACCGACGATCCTGCCTGTAGACCAGCAGGAAGTGGAATATGAAGCGCAGAACCCATGACTTCATGCTTGTCTCCCAAAGTGTACTGCAAATTCGGAAGCCAAGCCACAGTGCTTTGAGCCCAAGAGTCGATATTCGAAGGGAACGATATGCGCACCTGAGCATCACAAGACTCGCCGTCGATATGCACGCGTTTGATCACGACGTCCCATGTATCCAAGCTATTGACATAAGTACCGGGACAGCGCGGATGGGTAACGAACACACATAACCTCCTCCAAGTCACTCTCATGCACCGTGAACTCGTGGGTGATAGCGCCCTTAATCACCTTCTCGTAAAAGTCAATCGACCAATCGAGCGAGAAGTGCTTTGTGCTAATCTGGCGATAGTTTGATTGACTGGTCGGGTCTTGGACACCCATCTTGTTGAGTAGACAGGAGAGAATCAGAGGGATACAGTACACATGATGACTACGCTCGTTAGGTCACGCGCCCTCACTCAGCTGATGTGATCTCTTTCCAACTTCAGCGCGGGGATTATTTAAAACAAAAGATAAAAAAGAAGTTGGAATACATGAGTAGACAGGCAGTCCATGAGAGTAACACAGAGAAGTGAGAAGTCACATATGGCCAAGAAAATACAATGTGTCCATAGTAAGCAAAGAAAATGATTAAATGCAACCAAAAGTATATATACTCAGAAAGTCGTAATGTGTGATTCCGTTGTCCTGGCAAGCTTAAGCCTAGCAATTATGTCCGAAGAGGAGAACAGTAGATTAGACCGTTAGTGGTCTGCGAATGAGCCCAGCACCTCCTCATATACTTCTGCAACAGAGACCTCAGTCTGACGTTTCTATGTCAGGAATAGACAAACCTTGGGAAACTGGAGGTCTGCACTATCGGGACAGGAATCCTCGTCGTCTGTCACTTCAATCTTACGCTTCCTGGCCGGAACCTTGATGCGAAGACCAGAGTGAACGATATCGATCTATTAGAGGTGTTAAATGGTGTGTTAAAAGCTCATGTAAGACGGAGAACCCACGGGCGTTAAGGGAGAAAGAGTATACGTGGGAGAAGCTGCAAATAAGCGGGTTAGTTACGATGATCAACAAGTTACTCGTCAGAACTCACATGAGCGTGAAGAAGAGATATCTTCTATCTCATATTCTTCGGGTAGATCCTTTGTCTGAAGAAGTGGCGCACCTGGGGCAGGTGTGCCATACTGCTCGTAGCGGGACATGTCATCATAAAGACTAGCAAGCGGTGGGATCCGAATGATAAGGCGTTCGCGAGGACGAGCAATAACGTGAGGAATTTCCAGGCCAAGTTGGTTGTACGGTTCGATGGCGCGCCCATGGAAGGACAACATAATCGGCGAGGGACTCGGAGTAGTGTCAATGACAGGCAGGGGCCTGACTGAAACTGCATTCATAGGACAACCCTTAGCCTTTTCAACATCAACACGCAAGCCTGACCAGTGGGCACGACGCTTCGCGTGATGCGTGCGCGTCAGTGTTACACGACAGCGCAATTCATAAGCAACCCGAGCGAAACGCGCGTTGGCGAACCGTAGCCTGTAAGAAAGGTCTGAGAGAGCTCCGTCCGACAGAGCTTGATGGGAATGCATCATAAAAGATGGCGTTATTAGATAGAGGTAAGAATCAGGTCAAGGAGTGATTGCTTGAAGTAGAAAGAGTAGAAGTTTGACTTGAGTACAAAAGAAGGATGAAAATAAAACTTGTATGGCACCAGTCCAGTAAGATAAGTGGCACGCCCGCGTGTGGAATGAAGACTGACAAAAGACGGGAAAGTGTGGAAGAGTGTGGATCGCTAGAACCGTAGCTGAAGGTTTATGTAGTATCAGCCATACCTGAATATTTAGGTGGGAAGAACAAAGGAGTGCCACTCGTTTTGAAGTCCCTTTATTGTTATGTACGGAGATATCAGACGGTCCCAGCAACAAACTGGGGCCGGGCCGTCAGATACACAGTGATGATGGTCGAGAAGATGAGAGATA
The DNA here is from genome assembly GCA_930272055.1 of Rhizopogon roseolus. Taxonomy (NCBI): domain Eukaryota; kingdom Fungi; phylum Basidiomycota; class Agaricomycetes; order Boletales; family Rhizopogonaceae; genus Rhizopogon; species Rhizopogon roseolus. Next base: position 62,256 of record CAKNEV010000147.1, read on the forward strand.
ATTACGTCGGGCGTCTGAAAATGACAGAGCAAAAACAAAGTAATCGTCAAGGGTCTGGCAACTGCATCGATACAGTGTGGGCGTACACTCATATGTCGAGAGATATGGTGGGCGTGACAAAAAGATCTTGTTCTCAAATTGGCAGTAGTCATCAACGGTGATCAGTTACTGCACCCGACGCGACGAACAGGCGCCGCCGCGCACCTCCGAGTCCATGCATCATTTTCAACTGGTTTAGCAGACGATTGTGCTAAACGGTAACTCACGACATTATGCCGACTCTCGCACATAAAATTGGTGAGCTAATGCATCGAAGCCACTGGCACATACAAGTGACTAACTGCATCTGTAGGCTCTCTTCTCTTTTGCCCTCATTGCGGCACTCTGCTCAGTCCTCCAAAAGACAACGAGCCGACAGTTATTTGCGAACAATGCAGTTATGAAGAGCCAGCATCTTGTGAGTGCTCTGAGTCGCGTTGGACTGCTATCGAAATCTTGATCTATCGTGTTTGGTAGCTTATGAGAATATCGAGATCACAACGCGATCGCACCCTGAAGCTTTCCCTTCAGCGCTGAGACAGAAACGCAAGACCCAAACAAAGGTTCACCAGGGAAAAGTCTTACCCAAGGTGACCACCAATGTACGGAGACGTTTACGATTCCTTACACCTCGCAGGTGTCAGAAAAATGCCCAGCTTGCGGACATCTGGAAGCTTACTACGAAGAGAAACAGGTAGCGAAGACTGTTGACATATTACTCAAAAACTGATTTGTGCCCGACCGCAGATGCGCAGTGCTGATGAAGGATCCACAATTTTATACACCGTACGTCACCCTGCCATTCGTTGTCCTGGTATCATGAACTTACGAATTGCTTTCCAGTGTGTCTCCTGCAAACACGGTTGGCGTGTCAACAACTAGTGAAGGACAAGTGACTTTTTTTTTTTTTCTTTTCTGAGGGGGGAGGGTATCCGACTGCAATTGCTAGAGGGACATCTAGAGAGACATGCCTAAACGTTTACTCCAACGCTACAAAACAGTGCGACAACTCCAAAGCCGCCGAGAATACTGGCTATTGATGCCACCGCAGTCTCGCGTAATGGGAACGTGTCTTTTGGGAGGCTGTGGACATGGGTATATGGACACGTATGCAGATGTGCAGATTAGCGACTTACGTTGAAAAGTAAAATGCAAGAGCGAAGGTTGATGACAAGAGGATGAGGGCTATGTGTGGAAGGAGGGATGCGGGCACATAAGGCGAAAACGCAGGCAATGATCTATGTAGGACCTGTTCAGCGTGGTTGATGAGCTTTCTCGATGTTATACGGTGAATGGTCAATTACATACCTGTATTACCTCGTAATTGTCCATTGGTGCAGCAGCAGACGTTTGGCACGAGTTGTGAAAGGACCTAAAATGGAGAGCAAGCCGTCCTGGATGTATGATTCTGGGCAATAGAGGCCTTGCCCAAGCTGACGTATTGTTGCCGCCAAACACATGTCATCAAACCCATATCAACGTCGTATCCGCCCCACTCTCTTCCTTCTTACCACCGTCTTGACTGTGCTCCTTAATCAGTTCTTCAGTACATATTTCACGCCCCCAAGGTTAGCGGTGTCCTGACTAGATATTAATCTTTGTGTTTTGACGAGGACGTCATCCTGCTGTTCCCGTAGATGTCCGCGACGCAAAAAGTTCAGCAGCACCCTGCTTTCATCCAGGCGCAGAACAAGGCGAGCTATTATATTCAGCAACTTGACAAGGACGTTCGTACTTTGTTAATTATCTATACTTCTTCACATAACTAACATAAATCCCTGGATAGCTCACAAAGTACCCAGTTTTGACGACATTTGAACAGCGCACTCAGGTTCCGAAGACTTATTTCGTCATAGGCACTGTCTTGCTCCTCACCCTTTTCCACTTCGTCAACCCTCTTGCTGCACCAACTTCCAATCTCGTCGGCTGGGCTCTTCCGGCCTACCTCTCCTTCAAGGCGCTGGAGACCCCCGGACGCCAGGATGACGTCCAATGGCTTACATATTGGGTTGTTTTTGGATTCTTTAACTTCCTCGAGAGCATTGCGCTCAGAATGGTCCTTTACTACTTCCCATGGTACTTTGCATCCAAGACGGTTTTCATTCTCTGGCTGCAGCTTCCAACTTTCCGCGTAAGCTCTTCGATGTGATATTTATCGAGATGCAGGAGATTGATGTCTTCTCTCTAGGGCGCGCAAGTGACTTACAATGTCGTGCTGAAGCCTGTCCTGTCTAATCTGTCTGGTTCGCGGGCCGTTGCGCCCACAGACACGTTGACAAGTGGTCTTCGCGAGCGTGTTGATACCGCTAATTCCGAGTGAACATGATGCCCTCTCTCCTAGGCTTTCGTTTCGTTCTGTTGTATTCAGCTTTGCATAGACACTACGCCCCCTTTCCTTGTCCATGCTTCCGCTCAGGCTCGAGGAGTTATTCGTTTCATGTCTCGATATGTTCTAGTTCACGTATCTCTATCAACCATTATTGAGCTTTTATGGCCCATCACAGCACCGCAAACGCATTCCTTCGACACGTGGAACGGGGAGCTGTCGTGCCCTCATTGGATGATAATTGCGTCATGGGAGTCGCCACGTTACAACATACCAGCGCTCAGCGCAGTCCTTTCAGCCCTCGGAACCGAGTGATCGTTCAAATCAACGCCGGTGAAACCTAGATTGTGAAACGTTCATATCAGAATTTCGTCATGCAATCGTTTGCCAGTGGTGTGACTTCCGTAGAGGAGTGGCGTTACTTAGACTTTTAGCTTGTTCAACACTGGGCATTGTTACTATGACTCAGTAGCACAAACCTCTTTCTTGGATCATCATGGTCACACGACAAGTTCCAGACAAGTTCCGAAACCCATAGTTGGCATCGACCTGAATTCTACTCTATGCCTAATCCCTTTATCTGCTCTTTCTTGTCACTCTTTCACCTTCAAGCTCTTGCCCTGGCGGACGTCACTCATTCCTATTCGCAAGGTACATTTTGTGCTGACTGTCTAGTTTCCAATGTATCAGGCGATGAACACCTCATGACCTGTATGGTATCTTGTGGGGCTTTGTTACTGGGTGCAAACATTCATCATTTTATGTCTTTGTGCTCGTCATAATAACTGACATAAGAAATGCTGACAGGTGTCGATAGCAAACACTAGCGTGCACCAAGATTCGGGATTTGGGGATGACTCATCAGCAAAACAGAATTCTCGTTTGTAAGTTTTCATGAATCAAGTCAACAGAAACGCATTGCAGCTTCTAACCTTTAGGGACCTTGTTCGTGCCGTGGACCTCTTCAAAGCGTCTGCTTTGTCTCGTTCACCACCGACCGGGGCTGTCGGATGCTTGTCTACCGTTCGACCATGCTGGCCAAGTTCTCACGACGGGAAGCTCGGCTCACTCTTGTTCTTTGTAAGGCACGAGAGCGAGATGAGAAAGTATCTTTCGCTAGCCTTCGGGCCTCGCTATTGACGTTGTTTCAACCTCAGTGCATGGTCGCTGTCATCTAACCAAGACTTCGTGGACCAGGACCCCTGATTTTAGGTCTGCGTGTTGACTTGAGCTTGTAGGCATGTGGCTGGTTCCACCTGAGCCCCTCGCGGGGTCTGGGTGTAGCATCCTAGACGACACAGCCTGCTTAAACAACGACACAATGTACATAAGATTCAATGAACTCGATATATGAACTTCATCTCACTGACGTCCCTGGTTCCTGTTCCTTGTGAGTAATCGAAATCTCCACACATCTGATCTGATGCCCCAATGCTTTTCCCACCCAACATCTTGGTGAGTGGGCTGAACTTGCCATTCTATAATATATCGGGACAATCCACTGGCGTGCATAGGAAGTATAAGGGATCGATGGAAGTCACTTCCAACTCTAGGAAAATGACGATACCAGCTCACTTCAAATTTTCTCTGACTCCTGTTGTTCGATGGTCTGTTTCTAAAGTCTATTTGAAACGTTACTTAGATGCATGTATATTGTTTCCTTCCTCGCGTAACAGTACTGCAATTTGCAACAGTTCGTATGGGCATTCACCGCCAAATCGTCGTCATTCCAGGCAGTGGCCAACGTACCTTACGTAAAAATCCTATGTAGTCAGACCTTATATGGTAGAAAGCACCATCGCTGGGTTACCGTCAAATGCGAACCTGTGCTGAAGAAGCACTGACTGTCTTGCCTTCTATTGGCAGGTCTGTACGGGCGTCGGGGAGAATATAGACCTGTGTTATTGACACAACCTGCCTTGATCCTCCGGAATAGCTCACTTGAGCTTTTATTTAGCCTTATTCGTCAGTTACCATGCAGCACGCCTGCTCAGCTGGACGATCTCTTTTTGATATTATTTTCAGTATTTGTCCGCGTGTGCCGCTAAGAGTTGCATCTACAGTGCTGAGTAACTACTGCGCTTCGAGCGGTGCCTGTGTAGGCGCATGTGTACGTTCATGTTCACCTACGCTATTGTGCCAACCAGCAGGTCTAACAACCACTACCAGGGTTCGGCTAACTTGCCTAATTTGTAATCTTCGTCTTGTTGTACTGTTCGCATACTCTCCTCCTGGTGACTGTCGAATCTATATCTGATCAGTGGCCTTGTTGTCCTCGACAGTGTTGTAGGCGATGCTATTTGTAGGTTGATGGGCATCGCATCGCTCTGTGACGTGTGGCGCCTTCTTGGGTTGAAAACTTGAAATCATATAAAGCTCCCCCTGACATTCAAGTTGTCGACCTTCGACATCACAACAACTTCATTCGCCATGTGTTACGACCCGTTTTCCAGAGAAACTCCTGGCATGTGTAGCTGGTGGCGCAATTGCAATCGCCGCAGAAGGCAGAGAAATGCCCGGGGTGTAAATCATGGTGTTCAATTTACTCCTGGTAAGCGGCTGCCCTCTAGTTTCTACGCTTCAATTTAAGGGATGTATAAGTATGCTTAGGATCGGCCCCTCCTCCATTTCGTAATGGATTTGTACCACGACGTGCGTCGTGGGGGCCTGCCTGGACCGGTGCTGCAAGCTGGGCCATACCTGGAGCTGGTGGAAACTGGGGCACGCCCGGGCCTGGTGGAAACTGGGCCACGCCCGGAGCTGGTGCAAATTTGGGCACGCCACGGGCTGGTGGAAACTGGGGCGTGCCCGGAGCTAGTGCAAATTGGAGTACGCCCGGGACTGGTGCAAATTGGGGTGGAGCTTTACTACCAGCCCGACAACCTGACCACAACGTGTGGTCTTTCCCGACCGGAAATCTGACCTGGAGTCCTAACTCGAATGTATATACATACTGGTTCCCCGGAACGGGTGCACATACTGCCCGGCCATTGCCCCCGACAGATGATGGACGCCCAAAATTTGCCCCCTGTCTTGCTCTAAATCCCTTTCAACCAGATATGCCCATACTTCAGTGGGACGTCCGCCAGCACCCCCTTACAACTAGGCTAACAACTGGCGCACATATTTCCACAAATCTCGAGCACGCCATAGTAAGGGCTCCAGCGACGGACCCTCCGGTCAGCATTATCGAAATTACGATACAAGTGAGCTCCATGGCGCATCTGTGGAATATCGTGAGGATACAGAGAACCGGCACTATCAAGGTCGTAGATATTCTCAATGCCATCTACGAATGGTTGCAGACACCTCTCACTGAAGCTGAGATGGAACACATCGAGCGTTTTAGCCCAGCCAGTGTCGAAGCAGTTTTATCGGCTTTTCATGAGCGATCTCGCGTAAGTCCGGCGTTGCGCGGCTGGGAACATCAACAAGGTCCGCGGCGTATTGACTGTTTGGGAGATGTCCGTAGATGGATGGGATTAAGCTACTCTCCTACGGGACAGGGTATGCAGCTAGTTCTCAACCTTCAAGCCATTCCACGTCCTATTTAATCTTCGCTTCATACCTATTTCACTTCAAGATGTTAGCGACGGACTCTTCACGACTCACACTCACGCTCTCATTGTCGTTATCTATTCTTATTATTCCATACCCCAAATTCTAATTTCACATAGATCCTGTATCCATTAAACTGCGAAAGCGCTCCTCGATCCTGCTCTGGACATACCTACCAATCAAAGAAATACTCTGAGAATAGGGGCCCCGCGGCAAATCCTGCCCAGTTCCTGGGAGCACAGCACACCGTGACCTAGCCGCTTAACAAATTCCTGCGAACCGATGTTCTTTGTGCTGCGTTCTGCAGTTACCTAGGGAATTCGTGAGCCATACATATTGCAAGTGCAGTGCTCCGTGCTTCTTTCCTATAATAAAGCAATATAAAACAATGTGAACGCATGAAATAATGTGATTCCGGTGCCTCCATCTGTTTTGTTTGAGGAACCGCGGGAACGTCGGGACGAGAGAACTAAACGAATGTATCTCAGTCGCGTACTCGTAGTGTAC